>PNEQ01001252.1:10673-36955 GCA_003012365.1 Medauroidea extradentata
AGCCTTGAAGTAAAATGCACGGAGTCATATACAGTGTCCTTCTAGTAACTTTCTCTTCCTACTCCGCTTCCGAACCCACGAACCCTGAGGAAAGATCTCGTGTCTTGTCTCTGCCTAGAAAACTTGCCGCTAAGTCTAGGCGATAAGTTTTCTCAAGTCGTGATGGCGACTGAATGAAACTCGAAATTGTACCACTACACAATACAACACCGTTGCTATGCAGATGACAAGTGGCTGGCTGCGTGTCACAGATAAGACATGTAGGAGTAAGGCGAAGAAAGTGCAGAGAGGAGGACGCGTGGAAAAATGTATGATTGGCATGAAGGGTGGAGGGAGCGTGGTGAAGTGAGGAGGAGATAAGGCAGCGTTAGTCATCACGTCTCACATATGTTGGTGTTGTGCGGGCGGCCTAACTCACCAGGCGCTCGCTTTTAACTACACTGGTAGCCGAAGTTTCTAACATTTTTCACAGTTTTTTTTTTTTTTTTTGTTTCACAGCTGCATATCGCTAATTTATTATAACTGTAGTATGCTATTTTAGGTTTCCTTCAGGGTGCAATGAGGTGTGAGCACGAGAGTTCCCTGAAGGGGAGGGGAGGCTGCTAAATGTCCCAAGGAGAGTGGTTTCCCGGGCAGTCGACACGACACAGTCTCTCAGCAGAGCGGGAAAATTCTCATTTTTTATAAAGGGGGTAGGCGTGTTGACCACTCACCATTTCTAGAAGAGTTCCCTCAGGCGAGATACTAATAACTAGGCACTCAATATCAGACATTGGTATCTCGGAATGAAACTATGAAAGACGTTTTTGAACTATATATTATTATCTCTTGTATTTTTAAATAACGTATTACTGTGATCTATTGCACTTCGCTTAGTTTTGATCAATTTTGAAAATATTAATTTTGCACGGTTCCTGGTATTATGTCGTTAGATCGCTGATGTCGTTAGATCCAATGTTGTTAGATCGAGGGTCTACTGTAATTATGTTGGGCATTAAAAGTTATTACACCACTGGGGCATCATTTTACTATCAAGATTTACAAAATTAAGTTTTAATTAAATTTTGTGGACAATCGGCTCAGTAAAACTTTGCATCACTAGTGATTTTAAAATATATTGGGAACGAGGAAATGGTGAATACGTATATTTTATAGACTATTTCTATTATATTTTTTTCTTTTAAGATATCAAAATTTGTTATTCGGATCTAATGACACAATTCTCAAAAACAGTGTACTGTCATTAGATCAAGTAAAGCAGGTTACCTGTGCTGTCAAGCGACAGAGTGGAGCCATGCCTGCTAGGTGGCTTGCTACCCTGTCTACTCGCAGGACGACTGCTGGGACGACTACCTGGTCGACTACCTGCTTTACTACCGGGCAGGCTTCCTCCTGCCAACATAATATTTAATACATCATTACCAACTATTGAAGTGATTAACTGTAATGTAAAACAAAAATTAGAACCATACTACAAATATTCAGGTTTATAGAAAAGGTTGCATCATAGTGAATTGTTCCACAGGTTTGATTTTTTACTTAAAGAAAAGAACCTGCGATGGCACCACAAAAGATATTTAGTTTTGCCATATTACTGCCTTAAACAATTTTTAAGCATGCCCAAATCAGTGCAGCACACCACAGTTACAGTATTGTATATTTAAAAGTACATCTAACTGTAATAAGTTAACTTCTTGGAATTTGCATTCAATAAAGAAATTACAGCAGCACTTTGTAATGGCATTTCTGAGGCGGGACAAAAAATGTCTACTTTATGAAAGGTAAAACATGTTATGAGAGCGATTTCCTACCATAAAACTGTTTTAAGGAAGATATTGAAGATGTCTTCTAACAAAAAAAAATATTACAAGTGAGAAAATTACAACAGAGTTCTAAGGATCTAGAATGAAAATAATGGATGTTAGGTTAAAATATTCTGCATAATAATTTAAAGAAAATGTGGATGTTAATAACCTGGCGTTAGACCAGAGCGTGGTGGTGCAGAACCCTTGCGCAGAGGCCGTGCCAGTGAGCTTTCGTTGTCACTGAGGGAATCTGGCGTTCGTGTTCCACCAGAGAATGATGAGCGTGTGGTGGTCGCGGTAGTCGACGTACGATTGCCCATTGGTACACTGCGGACACTTCTTTCCCGCACCTTAAAAAAATTTATTTTAATTACTTAACATGATTTATTTCGAAACATCTGAAGAACAGAACACATTTCCATATTTGTAAGAAGTTTATTTTAAATATCAGGAGAATATATTCAAATATTAAAGACTTAAAGCTTTTAATTTTAATACAGTAATTTTGTTCTTGAAATGAAAGTTTTCTAAATTGTATATGTAATACAAAATGTTAAAGATTTTCACAAATTTATTCTTTTAAATGACAATATAGACTTTACACACAGTACCATTAAAAATCCACTCACAACACACAAGCAATTAAATTTAGATTAAAATCAATCCATGCTCTTTTAAAATAAATTAGTATACTTGTTCTGAAATTGCTTTAAGTTTCAGTTTTACATTTGTGTAAAAAACAAGCAGAATTAATCTTAAAGAGCAAGCAAATTCTCTTAATAAAAGGAATAATAGGATTAAAAGTATAGATTAACAGAATTAAGCTAGGAAAAAAAAAATGGGGGGGGGGGAAGATGGAATACTAAAAGACGTAATCTTCAAAAACTCACCCGTGTAACCATTGATAAGGGAACCACCTGAAGTTGCTCATTGGCTCCCACAATCACAACTGATGGCGACGAAAGAAAATGACAAGTACGTCACCGTTAAAAGCACTTACCAGACAGTTACTACAGTTTCACCACAACATGCATGGAATGGTTACAAGCACGCCAACTCACACTGCAGGATCACGAACTGGACGAAACCAATAATAAACAAAAAATAAAGGAAAAAAAATGAAAGTTGAATGAAAAAGAAAATAAATAAAACAAATGAATGGGGGAAAAAAACTAAAATAAGGAGAACTTAAATTTCACGTTATGTTCTGCAGGTTTATTAGAGCCAATGCATGTCTGTCTATGATGTAAACACCATGCAATAAATTCAAGTTAAGAAACTGTTACTAACGCTGCTTGCAAAAATGTAGGTATGAAAATACACTCTCAGTGTTTTAAACTATAAAACAACAGTGTCATTCAAGTTTTACTATGAGCAAAACAAGACTATTTTCATTAGAATCATCTTCAATGACAATTAACTACCTTTGTTTAGAAGCTCTAGTTCGTAGGGTAGAATATTAAATTAAACATTTAACATAAGATTTTTTAAATTAAAACAATGTAGAATGTGTCTAAAGAAAACAGTATTTAAATAAACTTGCAGAATAATATTAAAATAATCCTTCAGATAAATATTGTACAAACCTTGCATAGCTGAATTTGGTTTAAGATGTGACGACCAAAAAAAGTAACTTAACATCCAACAAACTTAATCTCATTACACTTCCAAGCATTTTAAATGAATAACACAACACTTATTATTGAACAGACTTTCTACTTTGTATACGCAAAAAAATTTTTTTACACTTTTTTTTAAACTACTCAAGAAACCTACTAACGTTAATGCCGGTATTCCTAAACGTTTTTATAAGGGTTTAGGTTCAGGACATTACGTATTCATGACTAATCTGTGACATTTCCTTGCCCTAATATAATTACACATGCACAGTAAGCTTCCCGACAGGCGGCTAAACACGTTACAAAGTATTTTACCGCTTGCTGGAAAAATATAGTATTTAATAATAAAAGAGAAAACAAAAATAGTCTAACCATACAGAAAATGAAACGTTGTAGTAGTAGGAATACTAAATAATAACCCACTAGTATTTTAAAAGCCCAAATAGTCCAAAATCAACAAATTTATGATTTTAAAAGCATTGCAGTATACATATGGAACATTTTTTCGGAGAGTAAAATTAATCAGATTTGGTAGCTAAGACGCTAATGCATCGGGCCAGCAATTACTTTTTTTTGTTTGAATCTCGGTCACTCAGAATTTTATTTTATTTTTTTTTTATATTATCTGTCAAAATAAGGCAAAAATGAAATTAATGTTTATTTCCATAAATATAGTTTCCAAGCATTAAAATATCTAAAAAATAAAATAAATTGACATGAATAATGAACTACTGTTGATGAATAGAATTGCAGTCAGTATTTAAGAAAACCACGTCTAGAGTATGGAATTTAATGACTTGACTTGTTCTGATGTTCAAAAACTAAAAGAATAAGATGTAAGATCAACAGGCGCCTTTTGTAAACCGGCCCACTTAGAAAATATGCAAATGCATTTGTTACGTACTGTTAATTTAAATACGTATTTATGAGATATGATACGTTTAACTTACATTCAGAAATTTTGACTATGTTTTTATTTACAAACATTACAGTATTTTTAAAATTAATTTCCGAGATAAAAATTTTCACTAGTAAAATAAAACAAATTTTGTTTATATTTTTTACTTAAAGAATTTGTTGTATTTAATCTGCGTTTCGTCATGTTAAATTAAATTTTTCAGAAATAATTAAACTTGTTCACAATATATTCACCCACAAAAAAAAAATTAAATAAATAAAGCTGTAACGGGATGTTACTCATACCGTTGTAATTAAAAATATAGTTAAATATATGAAAACAAATTACAGATTCGTAAAAGTCTAATTCAAAAAGCTGTTTGTATGACAGAAAATAAACTTGGTTCACTGGATTGTACACAGAAATGATAGGATATTTAATAGGCATGCCAATGCTGCTCTTAACGTAATCTTTTTTTCGGTCCTTTGCCGAAAGGAAAATATCAAGTAAAGTGACCGCATTAAAAGAATTACAGGATTTATTTTAAAGTAAACACACTTGTACACTTAGAGTTGGCCCAGTTGTAGAAATTCAGGACATGAAATCTTGGAAAATAGAGGACGTTCATTATTATAAACGTTGAATCGTCAAATAACAATAAATACAGAATTCCCTTCTTAGTTATGCAGGACAAAGTACGGTAATTTAATTTGGTGATAGCTTATGAAAAATATGTCCTCAAATTTTTCTGTGAAGTGAATTATAGTGGTAGTAATATTAACCGGAAAATAACCACAAAATGTAATTTTTTAAAACGTAAAGAAAAATAACACGCTGAATAGTGTCAAAATAATTAAAGATCAAGTAGTTTATTTCAATAAATGAAGAAAATTTTTGAAATCCATTTTAAACTACAATTCATTTCACGGAATCATTGAAATCACATTTTCGATTTACTTTATCATAAATTTATTCACACAGTACCAATAAAATCTATCCTGAATCTTCCTGTGTTTAAAACTAAATATGATACACTAAAATGTGTTAATATCAAAAATATGTACAGAGTTTGGTGATTTTCAGATGCGTGGTTAGCGTAGATAACTCATATGATCAAGAAAACATCGGTACTCACATTGCCCACATTTTGATAGGCTAATCTTCAAAAAATTAGTTTTAAATATCTTGTGCAAAAAAAAATTTTAATGACCACCATTATGAAAATATGAATAAATTACATAAAAACTAAATCAACTTAGTCTATATTACTATATTTTTATCAATAGCAATTCAAATTATGTTCCAAAGAAAAACAACACAAGTCACACATTTAGGTCTCTGTCCAAACATTAACCGCCCACCGAAAAAATATATTTTCAACATTTACCACATCTGATTTTGATAACTGTTTTAGAATTAATTTATTGCTAACCGTTGTAACTGATGAGTACCTACTTAAAAAAAAAACTTAACTATGAGTGTGGTACATGGAAACAGTTTAATTCACAGGGAGAGGGCAGATTTCTGCCACTGGCCTAGAAAACTCTCCCTGTGGTGTTCTTAATGTAACCACATGCACAACTCCATCTTGCCCACGATGAACAGCAGTTACTCTGGCCATCTTCCACTTCAATGGAGGTAGATTAGAGTCCTTAATTAGCACTTACTGGTCTGACTGTACATTGGTCTTTGATGATGTCCACTTGGCTCTCTGCTAGAGGGTATGGAGGTTCCATTGTCCATCTCTTCCACAGCCTCTCCTGGAACTGTGTGACGAATTTCCACCTGTCCAGGCGGTTCATGGGTATCTCAGTCATGTCGTGGTCTGGAATAGCAAATAGCTACTCTCCCAAAAGGAAGTGTCCTGGTGTCAGCACATCGTAATCCTCAGGGTCAGGTGACAGAGGACACAGAGGTCTTGAGTTCAGTACTGCAGACACCTGTGCCAGCAGTGTAGCAAACGCCTCTGAAGTGAGCAAGTGGCCACCCACTATCAGCTTCAAGTGCTGGTTCACGCTCCTGACCGCTGCCTCCCAGAGGCCACCAAAGTGAGGGCTGGCTGGTGGATTGAAGTGCCACTTAATGCCTCGCTGTGCAAACTCCTTTAAGATGCGCTTCTTACTATCTCCAGACAGCAGTGTGTAATACACTTCCTTCAAATGGCTACGTACACCTACAAAATTAGTACCATTATCAGAGAATATCTCCGCAGGAGTCCCTCTGATGGAAACAAACCTAATCAAAGCTGCCAGGAATGCGGCAGCTGAGAGATCTGTTACCATTTCCAGATGTACTGTCTTTGTGGCCATGCAGACAAACAGGCACATGTCTGTCTTGAATGTTATCGTCTTTTGAGTTCTGGTTGGAGTGGTGTGAAAAGGGCCAGCAAAATCCACTCCCACACACCAAAATGCTCTGACCTGAGCCAGTCGTGCAGCAGGTAGGGTGCCCATTATAGGGTTGGATACCTTTGGTTTGAGTTTGAAGCAGGACAAGCACTTGTGCAGGAGTTTGCGCACCAGACTCCTGGCAGACATAATCCAGAACTGACGGCGAGTGAGATACAACGCCGCACATGGTCCTAGGTGCAGATTGACAATGTGATAGTGCATGATAATCAGCTCCGAGAAACTACGCCCACTTGGCAAGAGTACAGGATGCTTGGTCTCCTCAGGCAACATCGTATTATGCAGCCTACCGCCCACCCTGACTAAACCATTTGAGTCAAGGTAGGATGCCATTGACCCAATTTGTTTTGAGCAGTCCTTTCCGTTATCCAGTGCACTCATGTCATTTGCAAAGTGGTGAAGTTTTACACTCTTGACATACAGTCTCATGGCACATGACAACTCCTCTGTAGTCAAGCAGGGGCCTGATGAATGAGGTTTACATAGAAAAATAGCTATTGCTCGCAGTACCCATGCTGTGACTCGCTGAAGCCTTGTCAAAGTGAAGACCTTGTGTAGGAGTCCCACTGGGTCCACCATGCTGGGATTCTTATCACGCACCACCAAGGAGTTTGAGAGCACTGGTTTCAACTTGGGAAGAGATTGTTGCACCTCAACCTGGGTGAGAGGCTAACAATCCTCTGATTGTAGCAACCAACTTGGGCCTTTGAACCACTGTGACTGGTTCAACTGGTCTGGTAGAGCACCATGTGAAGCTACATCAGCAGGATTGTCTTCTGATGGAACGTGACTCAATGCACTGGGCGGAACGATGGACTGTATTTCTGCAACGGGGTTAGCCACAAATGCCTTCAGTCTGTGAGGTGACATTCTCAACAATCATAACACTACAGTGGAGTCCGTCCAAGCATTAAATTTAGGGTTCGTAGTTTTGGGAGAATAGAGCTTCACAACACACTGCCACAACCTGCTTAACAGCAATGCTGCACACAACTCAAGCTTTGGAATTTACAGCGTCTTAAGAGGTGCCACCTTTGACTTGGCAACTAGCAGATAAACCTTCACTGAGCCATTGGGCTTCTTATGTCGAGCATAAATAACAGCAGCATATGCTTTCTCACTTGCATCGGCAAAACCATGGAACTGTGTTGTACTAACTTGAATTAGAACATGTCTATCAATTCTTATATTCACTAGAAAAGGCAAAGATGATCTGAGCTGGTTCTATTGACGCAACGTGACACCATCAACAGAATCATCCCACTCCAAACCCTGAGTCCAGAGAGACTGAAGTAGTATCTTGCTGGCAACCACCACAGGAGACAACCAACCACATGGGTCGTACAGACGTGCAATTGTCGACAGAATACCACGCTTTGTAGTTGGCAGATCCGGCACATCCACTCTGTACAGAAAATGGTCCTCCACTGCATTCCATCGCAGCCCCAGTACGTTGACAGACTCGGAGTGATCAAACCCTCTTGAAGTATTTGTCCTCTCTGATGTTTCTATGCTGAGAAGTTCCCTGTGATTCAAGCACCATTTGTGCAATTGGAACCCACCTGCCTCCAAGAGCTTAATGAGTTGATCTTTAAGATGTTTCACTTCGGAAACAGTCTCAGTTCTTGTGACAATGTCATCTACAAACATGTCGTTGCAGAGAGTTTGGGCAGCCAAAGGAAACTTGTCGCCTTCATCCATTGCCAGTTGTAACGTGCGCAAAGACTGATAAGGAGAAGAGACCAGATCATAGGTCACGGTATTAAGCTCATAAACACTCACCGGGTCATTGGGATCTGCTCACCATAAGATGCACTGATACTTCCAGTCAGCTGGGTATATCAGGATCTACTGATGAACATGTTGCACACATCTGCCATAAGAGCCACAGGTGAGGTTCTGAAATTTAAAACTATATCAAATATGTCCTTTTGCAGTTTAGGTCCCGAGTGTAACAGACTGTTCAAAGGTCTGTTTATTGTTGTGATATAGACATCAAACACTACCCGCACCTTGGTGGACATACTCTCTGCCTTGATCACAGCTTGGTGTGGAATCACATATGCAGGTTGACTGTGGGCAGGGGAAGTCAGTTTCACCACCATCTCATTCCCAGACGACGTAAGTTGCCCAATACAGGTCATGTGGCCCAGTAGTTCATATCCATTCATGAACTCCTGATAATGGTTTTTCAACTCCGGTATATTTTTAAGCTTGATTCATGGAACCTTCTCAGAGCTACACTGTATGAACTACCTAAGTCTTTTCTATCAGGTTTGAACGGAAGCCTCACAATATATCTGCCGCCAGCTGTACGTGCGTGTGTGTCCCGAAAGTAGTTCTCGCACTGTTGTTCTTCCTTGGAGAGCAGTTGGGTCTGCGGCAGTTCGACTTCCCAGAACCTCTGTAAGGTTAGTAGGTCCAGAGAGGTATCTGCACGCACCAGTAACAATGTCATCTGAGGTACATTTATGGGTTCACACGGAGCAGTATCTGTAATCACCCAACCAAATACAGTGTGGGATGCATGCGGCTGACCAATGATCGTAAGTCCAGTCATAACTTCAGCTATCACCTCAGCTGATAGTAACATTTCTACTGCTCCTGGCATGGCAAACTGTGATTCTGCCAAGGGTAGACCCTCCAAATGCCCTAAATCTCTTGTGGCAACCTGCACTGATGGCAAGTCACCAGTTATTCTGGGCAAAATTAATGCCCTACTGCTATGGCACGCATGTGGAGCAAGAATTGATTGTATCTCGCACACCACCACCCCTCTGGATCCCGAGACTGCTGTATGCCCTATGCCAAATATGTTTATGTCTGCACTGCGTCTTTTTAGACCCAGGAGTTGTAAGCAGGTTTCGGTTCTAAAGGATGACTGCAATGCCCCGTCCAATAGGACTCGCACAACTTGGTACTGACCTCTGCTGTCCCGTACATGAATAAGTGCATGTTCTGCTGCCTTTGCGTTGCGTTCTATGAACTTGAGCCGCTTAACATATGACGGAATGTCTTCATCTAATGTAATTTCAAATGCCTGCTTTAGAGGTTGGTCTAACTATTCCAACAAAATATTCATGAGCAAAAAATCCCAGTCTACTACAGGGAAATTTTGTGCCTTTAAGGCATTTAGGTTTCCTTCCACACTAGTAACATATTTGGCTAACATTTCGTCATTGCGGCTGTCTACAGATGGGAGATGCAATATTCGATTGACATGAACTGTAGATGCAATTCAAACACTTTTGAATCGTTTCTCCAACATCTGCCATAAAACATCATAATTCCTATTGACAATGGGGGATGTTACTCACCAATTCACGTGCTTTGTCTTTCAAACAGCTCAAAAGATAATGTATTTTCTGTACCTTACATAAGCTTGGAACTTGTCCAATTATTGAAGTGAAGAGCTTTGCGAAACTTATCCAATATGCCCGGTTTCCGCTAAATGTAGACAATGGTAGTGTTGGTAGCACTGCAGTTTGGGGACTCTTACAACAACCGGAAGTGTTAGTGCTCAATGTCACTTCGTCATAAAGCACCTTCGACCTGTTTACGTCTTTCTGCAATTCCCGCACCAAAACTTCGTAGGCACGGAACTGTCTTTTTAATATCTTCCAAAGAAGCCACATGTTCCGACTATGGTTTAGCACAAAGCGCTAAGTAGTTAGCCAGGACTTTGCTTTTGTTGTCGAATACGTCTGAAAGTAGTACTTCCAGATCTTCCATTTTCCCAGGGTTTTCTTGCGTGGCTTCATAGAGTTCTCGAGCTTCATCAGCTTGGGTCACGTAACAATTGAATGTTACAAGCTGTAACTCTTCAGTTGCCACTGCCATTGTGCCAGTTCGCCGACAAGCTGAGCCGCTTCAGTCTCGAATGCAATGGACTGTATTAAAGAGGGTGTCTCTGACCAATTAGAAGTGTGTAACTGCAGTGACGAACAAACACTGCATGCCCATCAGGGTCGGGAGTTTACCTGTCAAAATGGAAGTTCGTGTAGCGCGAATGCATGGCGTCACCTGCCGTCAGACAAATATTTGCGTGTGAACATAGTTATGACATGGGATTCGTGACACAAAATTGTTACTGGAGTTCACGTACAGTTAGCATCATTCACCATGTATAAACACGTAACGATAACAATCTATCCGGCTCGGAGGACCAAAATGTACGTGTTGCAAACCGAACATACCAATAAACAGATGCCATCTTTTTTGCACTAGTCTCTTCCCACAATGGTGGAATGGCACGCAATTCAAATAATGTTCCAAAGAAAAACGACACAAGTCACACGTTTAGGTCTCTAACCAAACAGTACAAACATGTTAGATATTCTTTTAATGTTGTGGAGAAATTGAGAAACACACAAACGGACAATGGAAAGTAGGCTTAAAGAAAAAGAAGAAAAGCCTTCATGGTCCTGCATACCTGTGCAAGTCATTATGTGGCCGATTGCTGAGGCTGCCGAGCTGTGTACCTCAACCGTTACCAGATTATTTGAAAACTACTCCAAGCACATGAGTGATGTTTGGTTAGGAATATTATTCTAAGAACGTTACATGTGTGTGTACCAATTTCAGGTTCATTAGTAATCATTAAAGCATATTGTCAAGCGGCGAAAATGGCAAAAATGGATGTTTTTGTGGTGCTTTTTGAGCACTGATATCTTGGTACGGAATCTTCTATAGGGTGCAGACATGTATAACTCACATTTATCGTCAATATTACATCTATGTCTCATAGAGGTGTGTTGTTGGCGAGAAGACAGAATGCCAGTTAATTACTTGCGCCTAGAGGCAAGGGTGATGCGTGTACTTTCTCAATCTTACAGCTTCTGCATTTTAAGGTCTCGAACGCTCAAAAAATGTAGATAGCAACATAACAAATTGAACAGTACTTTTTTTTACTTTGCACAAGAGATTGTCATTTTTTTTAATACTTAAATTTCGAAAGTCATATTAGGAACTTTTTAATCTATATTACTATATTTATGATTACTTCTAGTTTAAAACAATTTAAAATGTAATACATTACGGTTGTTAAATAGCTGTTGAAAATCACTGCTACTTGTTCTATATAAAAGCTGTGCCCAGAGTTGCCTTCATTTGTATATAGCTGCACACGGGACGGCAAATAATAATCAGTTAGTTCTCGGCCCTTGCATTTCTGGAATCCGAGATGGTAGCACATGTAGTTCGTGTTTAGAAATAACGGTCTAAGTGTAAAATACAGGATATTGTAAAAATGAAGGAAAAATATACTGTATGCGATTTATATACAAACCAAGTCCACGCAGCGCGGCAGCGGTCAGCACGGGTACTAAATCACAGATAGTGCTGCGCGTCTCCGTCAGAATGCGCTACCGTGCAGCGTGCTTTACCGCCTAATTCTTTTCCCACTAGAATGCAGAGTGGTATACAGCGTGATTATTTTCAGACACGTCCCGTGATAAAACCAGCGTATCTATAAAATGAAATACGTTATTATATTATCTAAGCCGACTTTTTACAACAAATTTATTGATGTAAATAATATGTTTCGCCGATGCTAAAAAAACACTCGAGTGCAAAATATTTTTAGACGGGCAGAAACCAGTTTGTTTCACGAGCACGGCGGCCTGTAAGTTACAATGGCCGCCGCTGCGCGTATTTATTAATTTACTGTTATCTCGCAAACTTTGCAAACTTTTACTTCAGTTTTCATGACTTTTTTGAAATGGAAATTTCCTAAAATTTCTTGGTGGCGCGGGAGGGAGACCGAAAGAAAGAAAGACGACTCAGCGATGTTTATCATCACTTCTCACGTGTTGATGCGTGCGAACGGGCGACCTAACTCAGCGGGCACGCGCTCGGCTCGACGAGTGTTCCGTTGGCCATTTTTAAAATTTTTTCGTTTTTTTTTCTTTTACAGCCGCGGCTTACCTATTGATGGTAACTGCGGTATGTTGTTGTTGTTGTGGGCTATCATACTTTTTAACAATTACCTTCATTTCCGACAAAAAATGCCAGAGGATTTAACTAATTTTTTGGGGTTTGGGGGGGGGGGGGTAAAAATTTAAAGTTGGATTTAACGAAACGTCGATTTAGAGTAAACATTTTCGGGTACCGTGGCATTTCGTTTAATCGGGGTTCTACTGTAGTTGGAACCTGGACTTAAAACCATTGCAGATAATACATTTGAGCTGCTCCTATATCTCAAAGTGCATGCAGTCAAGATTTCTTTTATAGAGGGATTGTCAATGTCCATTTGAATATTCTGCGTGTGCATGAGAGACTTCAACTGGGAGTAAATGGTACCAGTACACAAATTATACGTCCATGTGGTAAGACTTCATGGAAACTATATGCATCACCCACACTTACCACATCTGTAACAAATAGAAATACTCATCACAGAGCTGGCCAAACTAACTTTCGACTAGAACATGGGATCTGTACAAACAAGAGGTAATACCATGACAACCAGCCAACAGCCTTAAGTAGCACAATCAGCTATGATGGCTGTCAGCCCTGCGGGTTTATTATGACCTCGCATCGCTAGCTTCTGTTTGCATGCATGCAACTTTGTGATGCATCGTGGTTTAGATAGCGATTTCGTGATTATGACCGTCCTTGTTTGCGAGTGTCACTATATTTTGCGAGTACACAAAAACTATGTGACAACTCACTCTCGGTTACAGCAGTAGGCAATGCTTCTGTGGATAAAATTTCTCTTTCCGTGGTTAATTATCATCCTCGATGATAGTGCCACCTAGTCTAATAATTATGTAATGGATATACATTAGAACCCCGATTTAACGAAATGCCATGGGATCCGAAGATGTTTACTCTAAATCGATGTTTGTTAAATCAGACTTCAAGCTCCCCCCCACCCCCCTAGACCAAAAAAAAATTAAATACCTCGGGCATGTTTTGTTGGAATGTAAGGTAATTTTATAAAAATCTATATTGGCTCAAAACAATAACAAAACGCATTTACTGTCAACCTCCAGTAGAACGCTTGGCGAACGTGCGCAAGGTGAGTTAGGCCGTCCTTGCACACGTAATCAACACGTGAGAAGTTATGACTAACACAGCCGAGCCGTCAATATTTCACTCTCTCTTCTGCCCGCTCCACCAACAAAAATAAGGAAAATCCCATAAAAAAAAGTTAAAAAAAAAAAAAAAAATTATTTTGGAAAATGAATTAAAAGTTAGCGAGGCAACGGTAAAATAATAATTAAATACGCGCAGCGGCAGTGGCCATTGTAGCTTGTTCGCAACCGCGCTCGTGGAACAAACTTGTGTTGGTCTGCTCGCTAAAAATGGTGTCCACTCGAGCATTTTTTTTAAGCATCGGAGAAACAAATTATTTACGTTTAAGGTAGTAAATTCGTTGTAAAAAGTCTGCACAAATAATACTACATATTTTTTTATAAACTAGCTTGTTTTATCACGGGACACAAGTGTAAATAATCACACTGCACCCCACTGCATTCTATCGGTAATAGAATTAATCAATAGAGCACGTGACACTGTAGAGCATTCTAATGGAGACGCGAAGCACTAACTTTGAATTAGTTCTTGTGCTGTCCACTGCTGCGCTGTGGAGACTAGTTACCTAGATGCTTGTTCTGTTCACTCGCCAGCCACCAGGATTAGGATCTAGATGCACGCTTGTTATGCAACGCAGCATCGCTCGCTTGGCAGCGCACCGCGCCCACGCGTGCATATTTAAAAATCACTCTCGCGGCCAAAGTTTTTAACTCTTTTTTTTTTCTCGACGGATGGTTTAAGCTTTTCTACAGAGAAATAAGTATACGCTGCGGTCAGTGCTAGTGTTTTTAAAGGACTTAACTTACAATTAATATTCAATTTTATCAAAGTCAGGTAGTTATTTAAAATATATTTTTTTTTTGTTATTTTTTGAAGATTGGGGCTCTACTGTATATCCTCCACTAGATATCGGTAAGAATTCCATAAATAATTTTGTTATTATTTAGCAGTGATGTATATACAAGGGAAGTAGTGCCGTCGAAAACATTTTTGAAAGCGATTTATATTCAAACTGTATTATGAATTCGAAAAGTAACCTAAATCATTCACATTGTGTATTTTTTTACAGAGAAAATCTCTAAAGATAATCCTGCCCAATGTAATGTAGGTCTTTGTAAGAACATTGAAATGAAGACAAGTACAAAACAAAATAAATAAAAATAGTCTATAGTAACAAATGAAAAAATTGGCATCCATAAATAATGCGTAAATATATGCTACTTATAGACATTGAGTAAATACTGTAGAATGTGTGGTTATTTTGTACGGATGAACCACCAATTTAATGAAATGCCACAGGACCAGAAAATGTTTACTCTAAATTTATGTTTCATTAAATCTGACTTAATATTTTTAACCCCACCCGAAAAATGTTTAATCCTTGGGCGTATTTCGTTGGAATTTTAGGAAATTTTAAAAGTTCGCTGGCTCAAAACAATAACAAAACACATTTACCATCAACAGGTAAGCTGCAGCCATAAAAGAATAACAAATTGACGAAAAAAATTTCAAAAAACTTTCAGAGGAACGCTTGGCGAGCATGTGCACTGTTAGGCTGCCCGCGCGCCATCAACACGTAAGAAGGGATGACAAACACCGCCGAGCTGTCAATCTTTCCATTTCTCTCGCATCCACTCCACCAACAAATTTCAGGAAATTCCCATTAGAAAAAATTGTAGATGAAAATGAATTAAAAGTTTGCGATACAATCGTAAAATAATAATTAAATATGCGTGGCAGCATTGTAGCATGTAGGCAGCCACGGTCGTGAAACTCGTTGGTCTGCTCGACAAAAATACTTTGCACTCAAGCGTTTATTTAGTTTCGGAGAAACTAATTATTTAAGTTTACGGTAGTAAATTTGTTGTAAAAAGTTTGCATAAATAATATAATTACGTATTTTTTTATTAATTTGCAGGTTTTTCACGGGACGCAACAGACCATATTATCAGGTTGGACACCCCTGCAGTCTATCGTAATAAACTTAATCAGTAGAGCACGCTGCAATGCAGCGCACTATAACGGAGATGCGAAGCACTGTCTGCAAATTAGTTCCTAAGCTGTCCACCGCCACACTGTGGTGACTGGGTACCTAGATGCTTTTCACTTGCCAGCTGCTAGGATGAGGATCTAGGCACGTGCTTCACAACACAGCGTCGATCGCTCGGCCACACCCGTGCATGCTTATATCAAAGCCACTCCTGCGGCCAAAGTTTTCAACGAATTTTATAAATTTTTTTTTGTTTCTCGACAGATGGTTTAAGCTCATCTACGGAGAAATAAGTACATACTGCGGCCAGCGCTAGTATTTTTAATAGACTTACATTACAATTAATGTTTCATTTTTGTTAAGTCACTTAATTATTTAATACATTTTTGTTAAACCCTTTCGTTAAATTGCTATTTTCGTTATTCCCGAGTTCGTTAAATTGGTGCTCTACTGTATTACAATTTACACTGTTTACATTTATGACAGCAGTTATGAGACATCATTATTAACTACATTTGAAAGAGTTGTTTTTCGCCAAAATATTACATTTACATACATAATAATGAATATTTGCTTGAAAAATATATGTTATAATAAAGTATAAATATTAAAAAAATATTATTGTTAAAAAATTATATTTATTTTGTGTTAATTGTCTCAAAAGCAACAGTAAGAACAATTGCATGGGCAAATTTTAGTCTATTAGTTTTAAACATAAAAGTAAATTTACAGTAACATAGAGCTGTAATTTACTGAATAAATAAACAAAAAAAATTAATTAAAAATTTTAAAAAAATGTATAGCTGGTGTTGGGATTGATCTTACGCCCCAAATTGAAAGAATATCTATGCAACGACGCTAACCAATACTCCAACAAAGGTTTTTGTTGATAGTTCTATAGTTTCGTATTTTTAAAATGTAAATAGTTAAACAGAACAACTAACTCAAATGTCATACGAGATCGAAAACTACAGTTTTTTCCACAGAAGTCGTGTTGATTTTTAAAATAATCGGACGTTTGCATACGTAAAACTAATTTGCAAAGTTTCAATATTGATGTAAACTACGTATCTGCTTATATGCCAATTAACTTAATTATAGTTGTTTAAGTGTGTGAGGTTACCAAAATTCAAGGAAAATGTCAGCCATTTTATCTTAGAAATTCACTTTGCAAGTCGTAACAAGCCCTCGAGATGGCATGCTAGTTTGCGACTGTGAGTGCTTTGCGACATGTATAAGTCATGTGGATGGTTCACAGTCTCAAAGAGAGGGAGTTGTAATCGCTTCCATCGCAAAGTCTAGTTTAGCATGTGTAACTATCGCAAAATTGCTTTGTGTCATAGCCGTAATAGACCCGCAGTACTCAAAGCCCTGAAAACTACGAGTAAATAACTACATTTAAAAAATTCAATGACAAATTCTCATAATGTTTTAACAAATATTTATTCCTGTAGCAATGTTTTCATTTGAACAGATAAAATGGTTTCTGCTCATAAGAAATATCTTAAAGGTGCCAGAGTCCCATTCAACATAGTTTTACGTGTTAATCTCTACCCTAGATATTGCTAGAACTTCCAATTAGGCAGTACTCTCACTATTATGCCATCATAAAGGCACACTATCTGCGAAAAGACTACATATCAGTTCTATGACTTGCACCTAGAGGCTAGAGGTTAACGTTACTGCTTTAGCTCTTCTTGTCCTTGAACCCACAAAAAACATCTACCTCAATCCAAATAAAAGACATAAAAACACAGATAATTATGTATAATCAATACACTATACAGTATTTAAACTGTTGTATGACCCTCCTCCAAGTTTGTTCTCAACTCCTTATGAGCCCAGAAGAACAGCACAGCACGTATATGTGATAATTGGCGACAGTGGTTACTATACTGAGAGATAAAGTAAGCAACTGAAACGTCAGGTGTGCACAAGCTGCTTTACTCAAGAGAGTGCTCTTAAGGAGTGTGGAAAGGTATAATGTCGAGCTGACGACTGGAATACTCAATCGTCAATAAAATCTGAACTACCTAGTCATCAAAATTCAATGAGATTTTATTTCAGAGTAGATATTTTTTCAGTGGACGCTTATATATATAGCACAATGTGGTAGCAAGCTTTACCTTCGAGTAAACAATTGAAAACTGTTTTTTAGAAAATTAAATGCTCGAAACCACAAAATCTACAAAAATAAAAAATTATAATTTTTATACGATAATATCTAGGCCTCTATGCGTTTTTAATTGAAATTAATTTTAACATCCATAACCTCTCGTGCAAATTACTGTATTAAGGGTGCCACTGACTGGCTTATGCACCACCTATACAAGCAAGCTACTTGACTGGCATTTATTGGGGAATATCTGAAGAAACTTTTAATGTAGTGATCATCTATCATACCATCACCTGTACTGTCCCAATTACAGTGGCATACAAACATCCAAACTACTGAAATATTCAGAATAATAGGAAACCTTTACACACCTAAGTTATTTGACACTACAATACAACCCCCCCATTTTAAATATACAGCAATATTATGAAGTGATCCTTGAGGTCTATTAAAAAATCCTAAAAATACCTAGTGAAATTTTTTATAAAATCCTGTAGAAAATTTATTTCTTATTAAAAAAAAATTTAATGAAAGTGTCAAAACTTAATAAATTACAGTATATGAATCTGAAATAAAAAAAAATTATCTATTTGCAAGACCAAGTTAACATGTCTCAATCTAACAAAAACATAATTTCTATACACGTAGATCCTGTAGAGAAGTCTATTTCACACAAAGAGAATTCACTAAGTCATTCTCAGGAAATGTAGCACTTTGTAAAGTCTCAGGATTCAATTGTATATTTTTAGAAAGGTATTATTTTCTACGCTTGAGCTATAATTCAAATTTTTTTACTCACCTACGTGGTTTAATACAAAAAACTGAAAGTGAATTCAGATATCAATTTATGTTAAAAAATTAATAAATAAAATAATGAAAAGGCAGCAACTGTATAATTTTTTCTAAATATGAATTGGTTACCATATATGTACATAATTTCAACAATTATTCGCACTCTTGTCAACTTAACACAGTAATGTAATTTGTATGGTCAAGTTAAACTGCATAAAAAATTATGAGAGTTAGCAAAAAATGTAATAAATATTTCTTTAAATTACAATTAAAATAAACTGATATCAATTTGAAGGCGACCAAGAGACACATGTGCAATTAATAAACTGTCAACAATGTAAATTTTTGCTGTAACATTTTACGCATCTCTCTGAAGAGTTTTCCTGTAATGTTCCTAGGCATTCCTCTGATGAGAGTCTATTTCCTTACTTTATAAACTCCAGCGTTATTGTGCAACTATCATGGAAAACAATAATCATGTAGCTAAACTACAAGAAGAAATCAAAGTCTGTATGCCATAAAATGTTTATGTAGCAAATTACCTTTTACTACTATTCAACTTCCAACCAAATTAAAAAGGGAATTTACAAATAGCAAAAACTTGGTCATACATGGTTTAATATATTTCTGAACACTGGCATCCTCAACTTATCAGTATATGCTTGTCCTAGCTGTAAAGAAAAACTGTCCAATGCTTGTCATGTGTAAAAACAAATATTATTCTTGAAGAAGATTTCAATGTTATCTTAACATAAAACTTTCAATACAGTATCTAAAAGGTGCGGTGTTAGAGTTTAATGGCCCTTTAACAATGAGGTTTTACGAGTCGATGAGGATGAAGCGAGATGAAGGGACAACATTACATTCATACCTGAGCCAGGATTCAAACCCAGAACCTCTCACAGCTTAGACCAGCGACTGACTGCGTTACAGAGGCAAACACACAGTATCCAAAACAAAATATCAACGACAATGATAACAAAATACCAATCACTGAACGAAAACTTGAGGTTATCAAGTATTATCTACCATTTAAATTTGACATTTGATAAAAAAAACCTACAGTCACTGGAAGAAATTATCAAAATTCACACTTGTGAAGGAAATAGAATGTAAGAAACAGAACGTCAGAACAATGGTTTCTATGGGGGGGAGGGGAAGAAGAAAAAAAAATCAAGTGAAATATTTTCACTGTTGCATCTGTTTATATTATTACGTAAGATGTCACTAAAAAAAATGTGCTATACAATTTGCAGATATGGAGTATAGTTATTTGCTGAAATTAATCAGCAAAGCAGGACACGCAAAAAAAAGAGTAGGTATTCAGTTAAGGGTGCGTAGTAGATAAATAAACACTGAAAACATCAATTGATTTCTACGCTTTTTTCGAAGCCAAAATTGATCAAATACTCAATGACAATCCTAGATAATGGTACTTGCCAACTTTGTGAATGAATATTTATCCAAAATTACTAATTAGTTAAGCGTGATCTCTTGCACCGCAGTTAAATGCACGAGGTTCTGGCATCAGAGATTGTTCCTCAGAAGTTCGCAACACTGGAAACAATTTTGTTTAAAACGTTGGCTAAAACTACTGTCTAGGTTTCTATTGTTTAGTATTCGCAAATTGGCTTCAAGAAACCTACAGTTATAAATTAATGCTTTTAGTATTTAATTATGTACCACGCCCTCTTGAACTATACTGTAATTTCAATCCATTTAATTAATGATATAACTACAGTAGGTAGGTACTTGGACTTCACGTTTCATCAACAGCGATGTCATTAGAGTCAGCGACACACTACTTGGTACAAAGACAGGAACTGGGAGAGGAGTCGACCATGGCCTTTGTTATGGAACAATCCAGGTATTCGCCTGGAACAATTTCGAGTAACCATGGAAAATGAAATCAGGATGACCAGAGCTGAGGATCGAACCCACGAACCCACGTCCCCACGAATGCAAGGACAATTCTGCCACATTGCTCAGCGATATTACAAAGAAAATGGCAGAAAAAGATATTTTATACAAGAAAGGAATGAATTCAAGAGGAATATGGAGCAAATTAAGGTTTTTAAGGCTTGTAAAATATGGTACAAATAAAAATAAATGTAAAACGTGGCAGATAAATGTACAGGTAGTAATTTACGTCTAACTAACAAAAGTCGTGTTACCAGTGTCTGACAATGGGAATTGATTACAGTTAACACAATTAACCAACTTAAATTCTAACATGCCGCAAGTGTTAATTAATGTCTTATTTTACCCTCAGAACTAGCGACTAATTTTCAACAAAAAAACTAACGCTTTTAATATAATAAATCAGTTTAAAATCCAATATATAAATTTTTAAATTCAAACAAAAAACTTGAATGACACTAGTTAAAGTGTTTTTGATTAATAATATGTGAACAGTTTCATATGTATGTATGTAGCACATCACTGGACAGTCCAAAACGACACAAACAAGCCGTAAGTCTAATAGCAGACAGGACGACAAATCATAAGACTCTAAGCATTGTGGGTATGCAAAAGTCAAAAAACAAAATTTTAGTCATCTTCCTTGCATTGTGAAACCAGCTCAAATCTACTAGCATTCATTCTAATTTTATACTTTCTGTTAGGTGTATTGTGAAGTTACACATTTGATACATGCAATAAGAAAAGTGAAGTGAATTTTTCTACATGCATTCTATTTCTTCAGACAACACAACAAAATACATTCTTAATGCAGAATGTAATTTTAATGCTGTGCAAGAATATGAAAATATATTTATAAGGCGTGAATGTAGGAATAATGGTTTTCACGATGGGCCGAATCGCTTCAAGTTATTTAATATAATTAAGAAAGAGTGCTGTTGAGTAGTAAAAGAGTATCCAGAGCCGTAGGAAAATATTGCACTACCATATATGTTTGTGAGTTAAAATTTTATAAAGTTGAATCACCCAGCGCACGACTGACGTTACTACTGTGTACTAACTGAGGTAGCGCCGACGAGTAGCGGAATTTATGTGCCTGAGATGGTTAATTTGTGAATTTTATGGTAACATTGTGTGTAAGTTTGTTTGTAATTTTATTTACTTAAATGATATAAACGTAATTTTGAAAGTACTACATATCTGTTCTAAAAATACGCTGGATACTCGAGTAGGAATGCAGAGAATGACCTGGGTATGTATGGTTGGTCATCCTGGACATATTCCAGCCAGAGGCAGCAGCCGTGGTGCTGGGCCACGAGGTCTTCCTTAGCGTGCGAGTAGCGGTAGAGGGCGGACGTGTCTCTGTGGGGTCTGGGCCGTCGCGTGGTTAAGCAGGATGGAGTTGCAGTAATTTTGATTTGTGTGATTATCTCCGAGCAGCGGCTGGAATACTCTGCGTTCCAACAGTGGAGAAACTTTTATTTTATTATTCTGAACTGTATTACCACGAGCACATGGTACTATTGTTTTCCTAGGGGAGTAAACGACGTCGAAATTCATGCTGTTAATTTTATTTCTTTCGCTCAAAAGTGAATTTAACGTGTGTGTGATCCTTGATTCTAGCGACCAGTCATTCCTTTTTTTTTCGTTCACCGCACGAACACGCCCCAGCCCAAATGAGATATGAGTGCTCGCTCTACTGAGAGAACATTTATCATTATTATTATTATTTTGTTATCCGCTGTTACGTCCTGCAATTGGGCCGTGGTATGTATTGGTATGTGTGGGGCGACTTGAAGCCGCGAAAAGTACTGCGTGGCGAACTTCCATACAGCCGTGTACCACCACAAAGTGTAAGCACACAATATATTAAAATGCGACAGAATTGATAAAAACAAGTTTTGAAAAGAAAATACTGTAATGGAGGATTTTCGATTAAACATGGAAAGATGCATATTTCATACTAGTATGAAAAATATAAGGATTATTTACTAATGACAAAGCTGAATAGAAAGCTACTTATGTTTTACGCATTTGTGCAGAAGGGCTTAAAACAAAATGGCCAAACAATTTGAACAGTCAACTTTCATAACATGTATTTTTGTTTCTGGCTTGCTTGAAACATGCTATTCTTTAATGTGTGCATCATCAGCACCTACAAAAAAAACTGTCTTATACTAATAAAGCATTATTTTTTTCCGAGATAAGATTTAATTTCTACAAAGTGAGCTACGCTGTATTTACAACTGAAAACATGCAACTAAGATGTATAAACCTCTCGTCAATATGAATTCATGCTTTAAAAAAATTAATCGTGACTACAGCATTACTATGCAATTATACCAAAATTCTAATGCTTTCATTATTACTGTGCATTTTTTTTATGAATTTAAATTTTTAGTAGAAAACTATTCAACAGCAAATAAAAAAATTATTATAATTTATTAAGAGTCAACTATGGCAAGAAATTACTATTCACTTTTGAAATATACGCAATAATATTATTTTATTGTTATTTGTTTAAAATTATTTTACATATATACAGAACACTTTTTTTCTTTTCACAAAGGTGAATGAATGCTACTAGAATTTGTCCTGGTTTCAGCTTGTTTTGCATATTCTTGTATTTACCCAGTGGTACGAGGGCGTGTGGGAGAGCGCCGAAGAGCCACCACCACCCATGGCCAATGGGTATGAATACGGAAGTTCCTCCCGCTGTCGTAGGCTCTCAAAGATGGGCATTAGCTGGTTCATGAATTCTTCAGCTGGAACGAATTGTCTTTTACAGCAAAGAGCTTGCTACTTTGTTGTCAAATTTTGTCTGCGTGACCTACTGTAATTTCTTAGCTAACCCGAAATATTCCTGCAATACTATGTGTAGAGTATACACCTTTACAAATTGTTTTGATAATACTCAAGTTAATATATATATACATATATATATAGAGAGTTCAGAATGCATATAACATATTTTAGTATTAAATGGAGAAAGCATTGGTGCTGACACACTATGTTTGGTACAACTTTGAACTTACAGTTATCACAATTTGTGAATACTGTATAAAGTCCCTGAAAATATTGCGTATATATTTCATACTGTTCCGTACAAATAATTTTTACTTAATTTCATGTAACTTTAATTATAGTAGGCTATATTTGATTTCATTAAAATCTCAGGAACATTTCTGTACAAAATAAATTATTTTACTTAATTCAAAGCTCATCGTACTTAGATCCCAGTAATCTGACAGTTTAAGTGATTAAACACAGTATTAACAATACAAAAATACTTGAGTATAAATAAAGTAACAAAGTATCAGATTCTATAATTAAAAAAAAAAAAAAATCATTCCCATTAATCACCTGCAAAAATGAGAGGAATGGAAGACATTCCAATAAAAATTCTTAAATTAATATTCACAAAAAATCTTGTATGGTTTATGTAACAAACATTAAGTAAATTACACAAACCAATACATAGTACGAAAAAAATTTATATACTTTCCACGTAATAGTGTTCTCATAATTGATATCGCATCTCCTGAGGTAACTATGTACATGCAAAACAAAATATATGGCAAAATAAATTAACGGCAGAGTACTAGTTACAATATACAACACTTACTACGCCACAGGTAAAAAGAAAGGGATGGAACATTTATGGATGTACAGGTACATCAATTCCGAGAAACATTTTTTTTTTGTATATCAGGCTGAAAGACTAGTGTAAAACACGTATGCAGTGCTTCAAAATACTAAAAATTTGTAACATTAAGAAATACATTGTGTACTACAGACTGAAGAAAACTGTTATATGGAACAAATGTGTAGTAAATTGATGGGCACCCATAGTGATTACGTACTTACTTGTGTTACCTAACAGAATAAAACTTATGCCTTACCTTGATAATATGCCAACTCAGCAATCCCAGGATGATGAAAATGCCATAAAGCATCCACAGATAACCAGAGTCAATACTACAGCCAGATTTAACAAAAACAAAAAGCTACTAACCTCAGCACCGCTGGCCCATATCTTCATGCTACTCGCAACCAGTCCTCCATCCATCTCTAGCTCTTAAAAATTATCCCCACCAATGACCAAGAAAGCTGAAGGTAACATTTACTGATTATTGCTGTGGTAGTGAGCAGACTAACAATCAAGGGTGTAGCTGAATTTTTCAAGCTGAAATTGCATGTTACTTCACTTGTAGATAATTGAAAATGAGCAGTACCAAGGGCAAAAAATACAATGGTGCAACGTGCTTCTGCTGTGAAAACTAAAAAGGCAATAAATACGAATAAAACCTTTAAGCACTATAAACAAATGAAGTAACTTGCCTAAGATATATGGAAAAGCCAGCATTAACTAATATATTTTTGAAGTTCTACGCAAGATGAATGTTAGCTGTTAAAACTTTATTTTTCCTATTTGTAATGGAACTGACAACAGAATTTTCTTTGCTGTTCATAACAAAATCGATGTGCCATGTCTTGCCGCCAGTTTGATACTGGTGGAACGTCGCGACCGCGCTCCTGTGGAAACAATGTCTGTTGTGCCTTCGTGCGTGTGTACCTGTTTACAAGTATCATATGTAAGTACTGGTACCTCTGTCTGTTATATTACTTTGTTAGCTTAGCTGCCTATTTCCAGCCATTCTTAAAATCTAGCTAACAGTTCATCTAAATTATGTAATGTCCTTGGCTTATCTAATTTATGTTCCATTTCTCACAAAACTTTTGAAATACTTCTAAAACCTAACCAAACCATCTCGTCTACTAGTGTACATGTAAGAAAATTATCCAAAAGTTTTATGGCTAACCTGTTGTGTAGTTCATTGCACACAACTTCCCGGCAGCACTAAAACTTTGTTTTTTTGGTCTTTCTTTATTTTTATTTCAGTGCAGCAATCGTAATGTATCACAATTTTGCTGAGATTTTTGCATTTATACATGAAACATATCATGGCTAACATGCTTTTATTACCACTACAGTATTAATAGTTGTGTGTAGAGTCAACAAAAACTAGCCTCCAAAAAGAATTTAAAGAAAATTTTCAGCCACTGAAAAACCTGACTAGTAATAGTGCAAAAAATACTGTATGTACAAATAAAAATGGCAGTTAAAATTCTTGGCAACAATATGCCCCTTTAAAGAATATGGAAGATGAAATGCTAACTTTTCTTATACATAAAAAAACCAGCTTGAAAAATTCAAAAAATAAAGAAAGTACAATGACTAACTATACCTAACTAATTACGATAGAGACAGAGCACAAGAAAGCAAAAGGAAGAAAATGGGAGGATGTTTTAGGTTATTGCATGAGGAGCAGCATAACATCTTCATTGAAATATTTTTAATATTTACTATGCTTGACAAACACGCCTGACATGCTTGATTCATCTCCCTAATATTAATATAGAATTATGAAATTAAATAATTAAACATAATTACTCTTTATGTAAAGTTGTTATTACTGAGTGGAACAGCAATAACGCCAGGGTTCCCAACGACCGGGAAAACAGGGAAAACAGGGAAAATTCAGGGAAATTAAAATGTGTGTTACACACAGGGAAAACTCAGGGAAATTCTTTGTGCGGAATCAATATATACCGTATTTACCCATGTACCACCCGCACATTTATTCTCAAAAACAAAATCGCAAAGTTGGGGCATGATTCGCACATGTAAATCA
>PNEQ01001253.1:6275-34027 GCA_003012365.1 Medauroidea extradentata
GAGGGAGGGAGAGAGAGAGGGAGAGAGAGAGAGAGAGAGAGAGAGAGGGGGAGGGAGTGAGTGAAGGGATAGGTAGAGGAGTGACTAACATTGAGGGTTTAAAGTTTTAAAATGCCACATTTAAAGTGCATACAGAATTAAAATGCTGATATTGAAAGACGAGTACTACTACATTAATTTATGAACATAAAGAAGTTTCTAAAAGGGCGTTTGTTATGAGATATTTTTGATTAATATGTACCAGTGATCTCTCAGTTTAAGGTCTTCCAGTTTAACGATTCTTTCACTAACAACTGTAATTTTTGGTTCCATCTGCAGTCCCAACATACTTTGATCATTCAGTTTAAAGACTCTTTGAATTTAAGGACGATTTTTTTCAGTCCCTTGAAAGTCGTTAAACCGAGAGATTACTGTAGTATTAGACTTGGTGGATTACTATGGAAAGAGAACAACTTTTATACAATATTTTGTGGTAGAAAAAAAATAGTTTTTATCAAACTTAATATGATAAAATGTGCACAACAGATACTTAACTTATGAATATTCTTTGCAGATATTTTATGTTATATAATATTTACATGTAAGAGTAACATTAAACCCCAAAAATATAAAGTAAGACAACTACCATAACAAGCACTTCCAGCAGCGTTAGCAAGGTAGAGAGCCTCAGCGAGGCACACAAGATAACTTCAACACTATTTTAGCGTAATAACGTGATTATTTTTCTAGTTCCTCAGTGACAGAGTGCCTGGCCTACCTCACACAACTGTGTGTGAGGTATGATACAGATATGACTACACCCTCGGGAAGCCCGAAATCAAGTTCCTCAAATTCCGAAAACTATCAAATTATAAATACAGTTATTATGTTCAGAGCATGATGCCAACAGTCACACTATAGGGCAGCCCGGACCCCATGTCTCTACCCTACAATATAAATTCTGCATTCATGCTGTGAAACCAGTGTCCACACTCTAGGGCGGCATGGACTCAAGTCCACAAGAAAAAAAAAAGTGTCACTTGAAGCTCCATCCCTCTACCCACAAAACCTCTCATCACTCCAGCCAATCCTCGTCCGCCGTACAACTACATGCTTAAACAGGAAACAAATGTCTTACTTTTCTTACGATCAATTTACATAATACGTACTTCTGTATTCTTCACATACATTTCTGCAGTTTGATGAACAAAAGGTAGTAAAATTAATTACATATTAAAAAAATACGTAATTTCTCTACTGACTAATATCTTAAAAATGGTCACACTATCGAGATATTATTGGCCGGTCCAGAAGATGATGTTGCTCTATGTATTTCACTACAATCTAAACTGCATCAATGTCTCCTACTCTTAAAACTATCTGTGTCAACATGAATTCCAACTGCAATATAACATGGTCACTACTGACTACATGGCGATTTACCTCAACGAGAAAGGCAAGCATGTGTAGACTGAGGTGGGCATACGTGTCGTACAGATATTTCACGACACACTTGGTCCACTGGAAACTCTCCTTACTAAACGTGCGCCGACTATAGAGAGTCATCACAGTCGCTAAGTTCTCTAGCTTCTTGCTCTTCTCTGTGCTCACCTGCACATATATCCACACATCACACATAAGAAGATGTTAACAGAACACTTTTGTGATCTTAATAGTTTCTCACTGAATGTACACTAACTAAACCCTCAAGTTTATATGGTATCTTTACATACTAAGTTGTCAAAACTAAACACTTGCTATTACCTAAGTCTTGAAGACTATTTTGTACGTTAAAATGCAACAAGCAGTAATGCTGGTGAAAATTATGTGTAACAATGTACCTCATCTGACTTTTAAGATCCTCTCCCCCAGCCCCTCCATGTATGTGTTCAGGGCAATGATCAAACAGTGTTTTACTATGAAGTGCTATGTAGCCAGATGTGTTGTAGAAGTGCGCCACCCGTGTAGCTAGCCGATGATGCAAACCATTCCAGGAGTCTGCCGCACATTCATTTAATATACACAACATGGGTGTGACCCAGGCGGGGAAGGGGGGGTATGGGGGAGGGGGACATGTCCCCCCTTTCGCCAAAAAATTATGTAAAAATATCAACACTCCTACCAGCAGTATATATAAAGTTTATACATGAAAACTGTTTGCACAGCCTCTATTTTACATTTTGCAATCTAAACCTTCCCAGGGGATGAACACCCCCCTCCTTTTTTTTTAAAGAGGTGATCAACATAATGGCCTCTGGATATACTTGTCCCCTCCAAAAGTTAACTGCCGTACACACCTACGATGCAGTGAACTATGAACCAACCAACAACCACTTAATATTCTGACTACAACCACTTCATTAACATCAAGTAAATTGTGTATGGACCTTGTTTCATCATTGATCTCTAATAGAGAAGTTACTGTGTGTTTCTTTTTCAAATGAGGTATACGAACCTACAAATACGTAAACAACTCGCAGGGTGGCAAAGCCTTGGGTAAGAATCCTCTCCAGTATTTGTTTCACTAAATTTTTTTACACATATCTAATCCTAAGTATAATAAGTGTTACAAGCATGTCAATGTATGAGAAGAAACATAAGCCTAATTATAATTACTCTCTAGTAATTAATAATGTGATTTAAATTTACGATTCTAAGTAAAAATTGTGAGGCGACACCAGTGCTCCTACAGCCTTCGCTGATGACCCCAAACAGTGCTATGTGCTTACCCCAGCTGCATGCGTCATTGTTTGGACATCAATGTGGAATGGTGGCAGGGAATCCTTCAACTTTGTATATTTGTATAAACATATTTTGTGTTAGTCTTCTGATTACAGAACCAACAAAAAAACATTTTCTTCTATGAATTTTGTTATTGTAGCAGCAATTAACTAGGAATTTTTAAGTGATTTCTCATAACTCTTTCCAAAATTAAAATAAGACATAAGACAGTGCCACCACTTACAGTAAAAATACTGAGGATGTTTTGTAACTTACATTATTTTTGTAACTTACATTATAGACTTTAGGAGGCAATTTCTTGAAAAGGACTAAAAATTATGATTTAATATGTCACGTACAGGGAAGGAGGACGCAGGTGAGAATACTTAAGACATATACAAAAAAGACTCATATGTATTTCTACCTCAATCCTCCTTGTGCAGTCCATACTGTATAAGAATGTCCTTATTTTGCAGATCATAAAAAAGTAGGACAATATAAACAAAAAACATTATGTATCCTTCCACCACCATGTGCTTTCCAGCTGACAACCAAAACATGTCAACAGTTAAGTTATAATATGACTGCAATAACATCCAAAGTGTGTTGTGATTTTCTTTAGATTTTTTTTAGATCTCAGACAAATAATTAATTTTCAATACTAGCTGCACATTAGTCTTACTAGGGTTAGGTGTGCAATGTTAATGGAATTATTTCTTATTATATATAATAATGGATAGCCTATTCTACAGATGTTAAGTAAATAGTACAATTATTCAAAATGTAACATTATTTATTGTATATTTTCCTAGGTAAGCTCAAAATTGTAACATTTAATAGCATTACCAAAAATAAACAAATATGTATGGGCAACTTATGTTTTTTTATTTCTACTTGACATATAAAAAGATTAAATAATATTACCTCATTTGGTTACCACAAACTAAAGTTGCCATAACATATGACAGTGCAAACAAACATTTTTAAACTAAAATAATAAACAAAATAATTCATGCAAGCATTAATACAATTATTTTTCGTGTTGCCTTCAATTTGGTTCTGCACTATCAGATCATAAAGTCGTATAGGCCTAGTTTAAGTTTCAAGTAGTATGTAGAAGACTATCAAAAAAACTTACTTCTTGGTACAGCCTACCTTCGAAACATCAGTGTTATAGTCACGCGACTCACAATACAGATACTTAAAAATCCTGTTAACAAATTTTCCTTGTAGACAACATAGCAAAAATTTGTGCTCTCACAACCTAAACTGAAATAATAAATCAATAAAAAGCTAAGTAGTAAATAAACATGGGTAGGCCTAATTGCCTAGAACAGCTTTAAATAATTTTGTTGATTGACACATATTATTAAACAAGTACACTTTAATGACCGGGAAATATATAGGCACAGGTCTTCAGGCCTTTTCTTTTGATAATACTATGTAGGTCTAAATTTTTGCAGCTGACAGGCAAAACATCTCACGTGGACATGATACAAAAAAAAAAAAAAAAGCACTAACTTCTTTGCACAAAAAGAATTTATTCAGTCGGCGCCTTGAAAAAGCATGTTTACATATAGGACTAGAACAAGAACCATATGTGTTTTAACCACAAATTCTGTTAAAAAATGTTAAGTAACATTAATTTTATTTTATGTAGCATTTTTCACTGGCCGGATTACCTACTTCTTACTTAGTGACTGTTTTTGTAGATATGCCAGCTAAAGTTCCCATGTTCCGAAACACGTCTTAATATGGCATTGTCGTTGGTGATTTCAGGCCGGATATTTTAGTCCCTGCATTGCAATATATTTCAATTACATATACGTACAAAATATTAAAATAACCTTAAAGAATCACAAACACATATGAGAAGCTCACACTCGCAAAGGCCATCTTATGTTTTGGTTGCTGGACGTCATAATATCCCATTGGAGATTACAGGCTGAGTTTTTAATCCCAAATTACAATATATTAAATAAATGCACAGAATACTTAAGTAACACATTATAAGAATCTCAAACACACACGAACGCTGTCACTTTTTCACACTCGCAAAAGGCAGTGCTTTGATTTGGTTACAGGTCAACTGATAACGGTGCAGTTGTTTGTAAACTAGCTATAAAATTATGTGATTTGAAAAAAATAAAATGTTAACCGACTAATGCTGGATACGGAGCCGTGTTATTCTATTAAGTTTCCTCCAAAATGCTTACTTATTTTTTACGTATAATTCACACTACTTTCAATGTCGGCGATGGTAGCTAACCAATTTGTTGATCAGGGCTGCCACTACTGCTTCAACAGGTCATACGATCACGTCCTGTTGTTTTAAATGGTATGTTATTCTGCCACGTGTTTGACATGAGTTAAAAATATTGGTAGCATCGGCTATCAAAACACGGAATTCTTACATGGGATGGACAGTAAACCACTTTTGCTAGGCTCACCATCTAATACCATCATTCTAACGATTTACTATGTCAGGAAACATTGGGTAAGGACAGGAAACACCCTTAAAAACTAAGTTTTAAAATTAGTTTCTAATTAATAAAATACAAATAAATTATGTTATTCAAAAACTTTAAATAAAATTATATTAATTACTATTTTATTTTTACAAAATACTACTGCATTGTCACAATATAAGTGAACTGACTACCTCAGAAACCTGGTGAGAACTAGGTTAGGTACATATTTACATGTTTCACTTTCAACTTTCAAGATAATAGTGGCCTACTCCACCCACACACTTACTTATTCAACATTTAAGTAATGTCAATAACTACTGTTTTATTTTTAAATGCCAGTGTGGGAGATCAACAAACTCTGATATCCTTTATCAAGCATACTGCACTCCAACCATGATGGAACATACCTGAGCAATATTCTCAGCACTGCGAATGCACAGCTCATTGGCATCTTCATAATTGAGCAGCATGTAAGGTAGTAGGGCCACCACATTCATGGGGAATGCAAGGCTCTGGCTGGGGTCCACCACTGGCAGGTCGAGCAATGGAGTGAACTGCGAGAGCAGCAGTACCACCGGCTCATACGTATTGGGGTTTGTACATCCCTGCACATAACACCAACCTCAGTCAGGATAACACAGCTACGTACAACATTGCTTATACACACTGTACATCTTCTGTAGACTAGTCTTAACATTCCTACAGCATTCAGCTGGTTGCACTTTGGTCTACTGTTACCCTCTTATCATTCAAGCACTACGGTTTCTTTTGCATCCAAGAATGTAAATGGGCCTTACTTTTAAAGTTGGATAACCTATTGTAATTTTGAAACTGTTCCATCCGTACATAACAATATGCAATACATACAGTTTAAAGTGTTTCCTCACAAATAAGAAAAAGTTTAGCTTAACTTTCTTTCCTCTAAAAGGTGAGGATTTTTATAAGACAATGACTATTACAGTATACCAAACAAACTTCCAATAAAAATTTCAGCTCTGCATCACTTGTACCAGGTTACAGATTTACAGTTATCAACATACAACCATATACATTCCTAGAAGAAATCACAGTCTAAAGACAGCCGACTATGACTTTTTTTTTTTAAATATTATTTTAAATTTTTTCATGAATTTATTGACTGCATCGGTTACAGCAACTAAACAAAAAATAACTAGTATGTGCCTAACATTCAAAATTACTGATGGAATAAAATTCTAGTCAGGTAATAAGACTCCACACCTTGTTGAGAGCAAGAGCAAGAACATTACCAATAGTACCAGTGGTTCAAAACATAAAGACGAAGGGAGGGGCACATGGCATATGTTAAGGAACTATCACAGATATTACGAAAATATTTCAGGAAACTTTAGGATTAAGAAAATAACACGAAAAACCAAAATCAGGAGAAGCCGTAGCTGGTGCAGCTGCTAGGGCACTCGCCTTCCACCAAGGCCATACAGGTCACATGGGGTCAACCCAGATATATTTAATGTGGTAATTGTGACGGATGATGTCATTGGTTTGTGGATTTTCTCTGAGAATTCCTATTATGTGCCCCTACTTCTTCATTTTGGCGTTATATAGTCACCTCATATCACCAGAGCTGAATGTCTTGCTACTAAGCACTGATCGTTTTGTTTCACTCTACTTCACCAAAATCGGGACTGCGGGACTAGGAGTACTCCCAAACACGAGTCTAATATCTATAACTTAAAAATTAGATACTGTACGTACTACAGATTTTTGCATTGCAATAGAGGACAACGATTTTTGCTTTAATTTATACAATAGACAATTATTTTGAATTGTCCAAAAAATGTATATGTAACGTTAGCTTTACAATCTGTCATGTCACAACACTGGAGGTATAGTAGCCTGCTACACACTACTAGATAAGTGGCAATACTAATTTCTATAGCAGCCACATGATCTCCACCACCAATTTAGACTAGAAAAGATAAAGATAACGAAACACATTCACATGTCTCCATGCCTGACAAAAAATGCAAATAATTATGCACCTGGCAGTGAACAGTTTGAATAAGAATGCTGCCAACCTTGAGTAAAAGAGCGTGCACGCCAGGAAAGGATGACCACTTAAGCTGAGCCTGCAGCTTGTCAACCTTATCCCGTGCATCAGGCCGGTCCAGCGGCAATCGATGCAGCACACGGCCCAGCAGTCGCAGAGCCAGCAAGAACTCGTGTTCATAGTCAGACTCTAGCAGAGAGACAGACAGCCAGAAGAGCTGTGCTAGGATTGTCATCTTGTCATCCTGGGTTGCAGAATCGCCCAGCAGCTTCAGAGACTGCGCCGAGCGCGAACGTGACAAGTTTGTCGAGTACTTATTGAGGTTGCAGCCAGAACGTGCTTCCAACTCTGAAGATGTCCTGCCTCGCCCATCTACCAAAAATACACTAACTTTAAATACTGCTCTAAAGTAAAACACAATACAGTACATACATAATTCCTTCCACAGTAATATCTTGACGTGCGCTGACACACACGCATCTATCAGCGACCGTTGGCGCATCGCAGCGGTGCCACAGTAATGGTGTTAACACGCCCAACTCAGCAAGCCGACCGATGGCGACAACTAGAGGGCTACCTTAATATCGCCACGTAGGTAGTAACAGAACAAAAGGAAGTAAAAGGAGCCACCACAAAACTATGCTTAGGCAACACACACACCTGTAGCACCCATCGAGGAGCCTGGGCAGTGGTCGTTTCTGTGGACATTGAGCAGTTGCTGTACACAACGTGTTCGATTGCCGAGACACGAAGGTACGGAAACAGACTGTGTGACGTTGGGAGAATATGGGATGAGTGCAGCCACATTTCGGAAGGTTCAACGACCCTAATAACACCAACTTTGTCGCGAGACACGGGAAATAGCGAAGTTAGGAAATCACCAGAAAGTATCAAGGAAAGGTTCGCCCGAGTCGCCACCGCGACTCAAGGTGACAACTGCATGGAGCGATAACCGGCGCCGAGCGCGCCAAGTGTTTGTGTGTAAATTCAAAATAACCCAATATATAATCTCTTGTAGTGCAACTAATAAAGTGTTATGTGAATTAAGGCCAGCTTGAACTTTGAGAGACAGGTTAACAAGACAACCGGGGCGGAAGGCCATTTAAGTAAATTTCCCTACAGAAATCAGCCTTTGTATGTAAATCAATCAGTGCTTTTTTTAAGACAATGTTATAGTATCAGTAGTTATTGTGTCAACTTTATAGTGTTTTGTGAATTTGCTATTTAACTCACATGCATGGAAGCGGAGAGCGGTATTTTTTTTCGCGCCCTTTCTCTCCTTGTGCGAGGGAGGATGCAATGTTGAAGTCAGTCTTGTTCCGGGCATGAGGGATGACGGCCACATGACGCCGCGGCTCCTGGGCCTTCGCGTTCGTATTGCATCCATCGTGTAAGGACAATAGTAACTTCATTCAATATGTTTAGTACGGAACTTTACATATTCCAACCAAGTGACGTACCCAGGAGCACTGCCGCCCCAACATCGTAGACTCAAAGTTCGCCCGAGGATTTATGTTCATTTTAGTGTTATAGTCGCGCAATATCGTGGTTCACTGTATTCGCCACCCCCAGGCGTCGAGAGGGGGATCTGCTTCACGTACGCGAGTCCATGTTGTCTTACGTTATCGGGAACAATAAACGTAGTCCAGACCTACGTTTTGTATTATTTAGAGCGTTGCTCCGTCTGGGCATTTCCTGTTAAAACCAGCACCTCGTGGGTTCAACACCCACCTCAACCAAGGACGTGGAGGACTCAAAGGGACGCAGCCACACGGGCGGTAGACCCACACCCCAGCAACAGCCGGCAGCCCACGGAAAGTTGGGATGGAGAGCCCGACACTCGCTTAGTGCCCTGGTAATGGCACTGAGGCACCTACTTTTCCCTTTGGCCTCGCCACCAACACGTCAATCTTTTGTAGTATTTGGTTTGAAGTGTTCTGTACATGTGCCAGCTATTTGTGGATAAATCACTACCTATTTTGTGAAATGCACGTCAGATTAACTATGTCACTTCATTACATGGAGATGATTACTCTTAACTACAGACTCAACCAACAAACTTATCAAACATTTATTCAAACACACAGCATTACAAAATATACTAATCCTATTAAAAGGCATGGTGAAATACTAATGAGTATGACCAACGTCACCGATATTGGCACTCATCTATGCCCACACCAAAGTTATTGGTTCCCATACCTCATTAATAAAAAGGTTAAAAATATTTTTGTTTCACATCCCTTAAGCACATTGGAAACCCATTCACAAGATCTCAGATAAGAAAGAGACTGAATGATGTAGTATAAGTTTATGGCTAAAGCTTGTGCTATTCACAACATATATGTATTCATCAGAATCTCAGCACATCTTTGTAAGATTCATCATGTTCTACTGCAAATAAAATATATGAATGGTCATAATGTAATATCCTTCTACAAGGTACAGTATATATTTTCCCAATGAAGCACACGTAAAATAGATTCTTACAGAACTAATACAGTACTGTATTGTATTTCATACATTATGTTTTTTTAGAGAATTTAACAACTAATCATTATAAATTATTTGTGATTAGGACTGTTTCTTTCTTGAGTGGCCAATCACAATACCAAATAATTTTTCAATAACTTACTTATTACATAATGTTACAGTATTCAGTGTACATACAGTACATATTATATTTTGAAATACCTAATTATTTGTTCATTTTAAACAAAATTCATCTAAAAATTAAACATTACTGTTCACCTCCAGTGAATGGATAGCTGTATTGTTTGTGAGAAGTATAAGTTTTGCTTGCAAGTATGTCTATTGTTTGACATATTTGAGAACATTACGTAAAAGTTTTGTGGAATATTATTGATATACAAATTGCCAACTATGGTAATAGCTTTCTATGGAAATAACAAAAGTACTGTACCGCACTTGTAATGGAAACTGACCTTTGCTGTCAGCAGCTGGGGAGCCGGTAGCCTTGCGCATGCAGTAGGACACGGAATAGCTGGTACTACGAGTGTGGCCAGCCTGACCTGCCTGCTGCACACCTATGGGCATGGCCCCTCCCATGTATCCAAGGCCACAACCTGGCCCACGCTTGCCACCCATCACCACAGCAACACCACTTTCCTTGTTGTTCAAGTTAGGTGTCGACTTGAAAATCTCCTTCATGAAGTCCAGTGGCCGGAAGTCAGATTCAAGTGAATCCACTGCAGCTTCCAGCGTTAGCAGAAGTTCAGTGACATAGCCCTATTCAGAAACATAACTCCTTATAAAACATCCACTAGAGTATTGCATATAAACATCACTAACAAGCAAGGGAACTAATGGAAGTGAAAGCACCTGACTTTATCAATTCAGAAAAAAAAACATATTAATAAATCTGCACTACTAAAACCATAGACTGAACTGAGCCTTGTGTGACATACACTAAATGAAATGAGTTACCGAAGATAACTTACACAAGTATTAAAAACAAATATACAAGTGGAATAAAACTTCCTAATATCACTACCAAAATTTTACAAAGAAGCATTCACGTTTAACATAAAGGACAAGAGTACTTCTGTCAAACATTTTTCTTTAAGCGTTTTGAAATTGAGAACATATGTCACCTTTCAATACTACTGTAGACCTAAATATTAGTTTTAATTTTCTAAACCAGCAATTTTTTTTCTTTCCATTCATAAGAAAATTACAAAAATTTGTAACACAGGTACATACTTAGAGATAAAAGAATACATAAATAATCATAGCACAATACTGTAATTTCTTTACACTATAAATAATTTAACAATTTTTTTGGAAAGTCATAAAGGTGATACGTAGAATAACAGCTGTTTGCTTCAGTTTTATTTGAAAACAGGTATGGTTCCAGAGTATTAAAGGTAAAAAAATTATGACTAATTATGTAAACTACAAATGCATTCAAAAATAAAAAACTGTGAGTGTCAATATTCTTTATTGTGTACTGCCCAAAGATTAATATATACCTGCATGTCTTCACCTTGCTCTGCAACAGTTTCCACAAGCCTGGACAATATATCTGACAGCATTCTTGATGTGATAGGGACTCGTAATGCTCGAAAAACCTTTATGTACAAACGGATAAAGGAAAATAAAAATAATTAAAACCATCTTAATACAATTCCAAAACTTTAACTAATGTCATAAATTTTGTACATGTAGCAAGTGTAAACATACTACGTAATTGGCATAAGCAAATCTCTTTTAAGAGTAATAGGTACTTCACTTACGCAAATTTTTGAATATAACTAACAATACCAGACTCCATTCAAAAATTACTGAAATAAATGGTACCGCACCAAGAAATTACTGCAACACAAAAACTTCGTCACTACTCTGCAAACTACTATTGCAGCAATAGTTTTAAACTAATTAATATTGATGAAAACTATCTTTTTCCAAATGTGTCGTTCAACTACGTATTTATAACACACTGTCATTCAATTTTTGAAGATACTCAGAAACTGAAATTATATAATCAATTAATGTTCAAAATAATGTTGGTCACATCAAGAAAATTCTAGAACTTCAGTGACAAATCAAAATTTTTTATACAGACACTAACTTGTCTTTATTCCTATTATTTATTATTAACTACCAAGTTGATTTTAAAACCCAAATGAAATGTTAATTTGAAAGCACTGAAGAAGATAATTCTACAATTATATAATTATTGCACCAAACAAGTATTCATAAACAGTCCTAAGTCAAAAGTGAAAATTCCAGCAACACAGGGAGATCAAACCTTGCCTCGTTTCCTGTATCACAGTCTTGTTTACCAACAAGAGTACATTTAATTTGTAAATTGTAATAGAGTTAAATAATCAGAACATGTACAGATGAAGAGTGGCCTACCTGCAATGAGCGGCCAGCATAATGACGTGAGGAACATGACAGTCCTAACTGCAGTGCAGTCTGTGCCCACCGTTCACTTATCAATGCGTGGGGCAGAGAGTCCCGAAACACTCGCAGCACATGTTGAAGGAAGATGTCTAGCTGGTCCACACTTCGCACTGACCACACCTTGGCAGTGATGTCTTCGTAGTTCCACAGTGGCTGGTTTTGTCTACACACCCACATACTGTTTCATGCCTCCACAAACTTCAAATATTACAATTTGCAGAAAGGAGTACAGAGATTTCAGTCAGCACTTAAAGATGAGGCCTTGAACATTGTGTAAGGTGGATGGGCACCTGACCTCTACTACTTTAGTGAATAATTACATGTTTCAAGGTTACCACATGTTGTAGTGTGCTAATAATAGAGTTAGCCTATTGTTAGTTTTAGTTAATTTTTCTTAAATTAGGGTGATAAATGTGAATTTAACAGTTTTGTTTTGAAACTGCATATGAATCTGTTCATTTAGTGCATTGCAGCATTTACTCTCCTTTCAGTACTATGTGGTCAGAAGATGCCTCTGTAAGAGTTTGTTGTGAAGTCTAGATTGTTGATTATTCTTTTATTATAAGAACACTGTTATTTTTTAATGTCACACTAAATTCAAAGGAGCCATATCGAGTTTGGTATCAAACAAATCAGTATTTAATTTCCTGCAGATTATCTAAATAACATATTTTTGTGTTTTGCACCTGTAAGAGTATATTAGTGTTAATTTAAATTGCTGTGTCTGAGAGGAAGTGATGATCATTAGCCCAGCCGACAGGCTGGCGCTGGCAAAGGGAGGCTGGGCTGAAGCAAACCTCACCAAATATGGCCAGACAACGACTCTGGAATTTTTAGACTCTTGTGACGTCAACCAAGTAGTCCCTTGGGGGTAGGAACTGTTTCTTCATCCGCAATAAAGTTAGTTAATTAGTAATGTCATAAGGCTAAATATAGCATAATCACTGTTTTGGAAACCGATTGAATGAATTGACTGTATCTTAAATCAGTGTCTTATCCGCATATAATGTAAAGCAATGTAAAAACGATTAGCTGTATGATGGTGGAATAATCTGTAAGGGTGGCTTGGCACTAGGGGAGCGTTTTGCCCTGGCTGAGGGTGGTTGGTAGCGACGCGCCGGGGTAGCAAGGTGCGGTGCCAGAGGGCACGGAATTTTGGTTGTCCGGTGGTATAAAAGACGAGACTGGCAGCTAATTGACGAGCTTGAAAGTGGTTGGTGTGCGGTCTAGGGAAGTGCGGTCACCGCAGCCTAGATTGAAATCGGCTAGTTTTGAATAAGGTACCGGTAATACCGCAGAGACTGAATACACTCGGTGATAGTAAGCTCTCACAGGACGTCAGCTAGGGCTAAAACCGAACTTGTGTCAGCACGCAGGTTGCAAGCCGAATGTACGAAGGTGCTGTATATCTAAAGATCTGTTGTGATTAACAAACGGCAATAAACCGTCCCGTGGAACTAAAACAAAGTGACTTGTGCTTTCACAACCATTCTTAACTAACCTAGAGAGTTCAAGTAGCTAATGACACTCTACTGGGCTATCCGGCAGCAAAAAAACAAGAATTGTAAAACAAGTAAGAGTGCATAAAGACGTATTACAATTGGTAAGTGGTGAGTAGCAATTGAATGCACAAGCTAGGGAAATAGTAATACACCAAGAAAAACTGCTGGCCAACAGCAACTTCTGCCATGTTTTCCACACATAAAAATCAGGAGCTGTGAATCAAAACCAGATTGTAGAGTATTCTAGAATTACATAACTAACTATCAATTTACAAATTGGAATAGTGAGTTTGAATTAAAATTGTTCTTGTTGAACTTCTCTACTGAAAAAAATTCTAATGCATGTACATATAGAATGCCTTTCAAATTTCCCATTTCTTATTCATCATGTTAGTATCCTAGTTATGATGAACTGTGCAAGAACAAAGGCAGGGGAGTGATAAGAGTAAAATACCACATTCTTCGAGAAAAACATTACCTTTATTTGCGACATGCTGACCTGGCATGCCGTGTTTTCGTAGTAGCCTTTTCCTACAGAACTTAAAGGCCTGTTATCCTACAGTTTTATTTTTGGAATAGTTTGTAGTACAGGCCAACACATGCTTCTAGTTTTGTGATTTATGAATCCGGGTAGTACTTATGGAGTTACAGCCGTCTAAAAAAAGCAGCTTTCAGTCATTTTGAGAAGCCCCAAAATCAAGTTTCTAACAGACAAGATATGTTTTTAAATTATACAAGCACACATTCATAAATGTCATAAGTAAGAGCAATAGTTTTAGTACAAAGGCACACCAATCTGAAAGACAGAATTTTGTGACCTGATGAATGAAGCAGTGAAAAAGAAACTTAGGGTGAGAAAGTAACCAAAGTGCAAAATAACTTGGCTCAGTACCTACATTAAAGAAAAAATGAATAAAATGTCACAGTTGGTAAGGTAAACTCACCTATTTGCTAAGAAATCAATGAGGGACTTAATAACATCATGAATGGGCATGTTTGGTCCTGGCTGGGGTCCTGTCCACGTGGAGTTATCCTCTGGTGTTACAATGACTGGAGGGACTGTGGAACCGATGGCTGGTACCATGGAGACGAGGCAGTTGTCACCTGAACTCAGCATCAAAATAAATTTTCTTTCACTGTATTTATTTTTTTAGAGAGTTACACTGTAAAACAAACACTTCAATATCTACAACATTATCCATGGATCATGTATTGGCAACCAGAAATATATGAATTCTTTAAATCATAAATAATATACTAATATACCTATCAAATTTAAACGAATCCTTGATGTAATTACTGTACAAAACTTTTTTCTTCTGTTGAACTAGTGATAGCAGGTTTATATACTGGGTGTTCCTTTTCCATTGCTGTTGCTTACTAAACCTTATATTCAGGGTGCAAAGCTCTGCACATATCTTACACAAAATTACTGCAGTAGTATATGCACATGGTGTAACAGAAGTTTCTAGAACAAGCTGGGAAACAAGAATTTATTTTAAGTGTATTTGAAAAAAGTAGATGCTTAAAATGTCATTCAGGCACATAGCCAGGATTTGTGTAAGGGAGGGGTTTTGACCTGGGAATTTTGTGTAGGAACACCGACCATCTCTCTAAAGCGGGAGATCAGGGGGGCCTCCCCAGGAAAAATTTGGATTTTAAGGTGCAAAATAGCACTGTCTTAGCTGTTTTCGTGACAAAACATTGAATATACTAGTGGTAAAAATACAAATTTCTTAATGTGACATTTTTTCAAAATTCCACCCCTTTAAAGCTTTTTTCAATGAAAAATTTGGCTTTTCAGGTGCAAAGTACATTTTAACAGTTTTAGTAGCAAAAAATAGAGTATATGCTACTCGTGAAAATATTTTTAATTTTTTGATATAAAATGTCATTAATTTTCCACCCATTTGAAATGGGGGTTCAGGGTTCCTCCCCGAGAAAATTCTGGAATTTAAGGTGCAAAGTAATGTTTTTTTTATAGCAGTTTTTGTACCTAAAAATCTACTATGCTAATGGTCAATAGATTAATAACATTTAAATATAAAATGTTTCTGATTTTCCACCCCTTTAAAGAAGGAGGGGGAAGGGGCGGTCCCAGGGGTCCTCCCCTGAAAAAACTTGGATTTGAAGGTGCAAAATAGTAGTTTTCATAACTAAAAATAGAGTACTAGCGACTGGTAAAAATATTATTAATTTTTTAGTATGAAATATTTTTAATTTTCCACCCCTTTGAAATGGTGGTCCAGCGGTCCTGCACAAGAAAATATTGGATTTCAGGGTGCAAAATTGGGCTATTTTAAACTTTTTTCGTTACTAAATATCGAAACTTCAACAAGTGAAAAATATTACAGAATTTTTAAGGTGAATGTTTTTAAATTTTTTGATGGCTATGGGAGGGAGGGGGAGGGGTTCTGACCCACACTAACTCCCTCCCCCCTGGCTCCGGCCCTGAGGTCAATTATTTCATAATTCACATACCTATACCTGTTCTAAATTCATAATGACTAAACCTAAACATTAACAACTTATGAAGATAAGGCAGTGAAAGAACTCTGCCTGACACCAACTTCAACACAAAAAACTTTTTGGCTGAATACAGGCTGTGCCTGAACCAACAAAAAATATTTGCATACTAACGACACACATGTACCTCGTCAAATAAAAATGCTTAAAGCCACACAGATTGCGATTAAACCTACTTTGAGCAAATGACAGTGTGTAAGCCACTAGTTCACCCACTACCCTTTAAACAATATGTTTTTTCATGAAAATTTACTTGTTCATGCAATTATTGTAAATAATCAAGAAATCTACTGTGAGAGAACATGTCAGTTATAGTCCGTCTCATATGATTCAACTTTTTGACAGTTGTGTTAGCATTCCTATTCACAGCTGTTTCCATGAAACAAGCAGTGTTTTCTTCTGTCACTAGTGATATTTGCACCAACACACTCTACTGGCTCTCAAATTGTGTAGTTTAAAAAAAAACTAAAAGGATTTTACAGTAAAAATTTGAACACAAGATAGTGTTTAAAACTGTAAAAAAATGGAATTCTTCTGCGAGACAGACTACCTATATGTGATGAGTGAGGCTCACCAACTCCTGGTGGTACGAATGCAGGGGAGTTGGTCCCTGCAGGAATAGCCACAGTGCTGTTTGCTGTAGAAGAAGGTATGGGACCTTGCAGATAACTGTCAAATTCAGGATTTGGCTCTGTAAGATGTACACACATAAATTTTAACTAAATGTGAATCACACTTATTAAACACCAATTAAACAACATATGTAATAAATATTAAGGAGTATTTCCTCAAAATTTTGGAAAGGTAATGAAATAATGTTAAAGAACACATTTGGTTTTTGGTATTTTTAAGATGTTGAGTTGGAAGAATTACAGAAAACGAATAGCACAACAATTGTGCATCTTAACCCCTTAACAGTTTAATTAATCATATAATAATGTTCCAAAATTTACCCAATTTTTTTATGGGTTTAAGTTACTCTACCAAACGGAGTGATGTAATATCCAGTAAGATATATTTTTTAATATTTATATTTTACGAGTTATGAATTTTTGAATGCAGGTCAATAGTCTCACCCGAGTATACTCGGGCGTGAATGTACTACCACATTTTTCACTGAAAATAAAAATAATTTGTTCATAAACTACTACTGACAGAAAAAAAAATATTTTTTTTGATATTACAGATATTTTTGTTTTAGTACTCACACGAGTAAACTTGGAAGTAAAATAAAACTTGCTTATTTATTTTCATTCTAAAATGCTTATTAAAAAAAACTACAAATTTCCACAATTGCTTTTTCTACAGAAATATGAAAAAATAGTTTGTTTATGTAGTTACAAAATGAATAAATAAATGCAATGGTAGTAATCTTGTTTGGTAGTTCACATGAATTACATTTTGATTTCAGTAATAGATGTCATTATTGTTGGTTATTTCTTGATGCACCAGAAAATTTGAAGGAATTACGAAACATAAAACATTTGAAAAATAAACAAAATACAGTACAAACAAAACAAATGTAACCTATTCATATATTCACTACCAGAAATTACATGGATTTTTGACCTAACATTATTACATTTAGTTTCAAAGAATTAATTCAATACCATAACAAAGTCTAATATATTTAACAAAAAATAAAAATTACTGATTTGCTTATCCATTTAGATGAAATTACATAATAGATAATCTGATAATTTTTTTGGCTGTATCTAATGAATTGGTACATCACAAAACAAAATAAAACATACTCCTAATAAATACTATCAAAATATATGAAAGAAACAATAACCCCTTTGAATATTCATTCGCATGAATTGGCCAGTCAGAATCAGAAATACTTTTTCATGTAAAAAAAAAAACCCAAGGAAAAAAAAAAGATTCATATATTCACTCTCATGAATCCACGTATATATTTATCTAATATTCAGTAAAATTTATACAACAATGAAAGGTAACTTTGTCCTACAGCAAAACACAAAAACAGAATGTATTTCTTATTAACATGTTTATCCACATGGATCATATATTCATGTAAGCAGTAACTTTAAAACTTATTATTGCATGCTGGAAAAAAAATACAAAAATAATCCTATATCAAATGTATTCATGTCATGTGACAGCCAATCTTGACAATAATACACATATATGCCATGTACATTATTATTATTCCTAACAAACATAAATATGTCAACAACTGCAAGTACATATTGTTTTTCTGAATGTATACTGTCCCCTTGCTCAGATATTTATGCTGTGTGATAAACCCGGAAGCACGGTGTTACACACAGTGGTACATCACAATCTGGGCAGTAGTATCTCGTTTCCCTACGTATCTTTTTCCCATTGACATCTCTCACACTGGAACACATACCACACTGTCTGGTCGGCTTCTCTTTCTTCTCTGTTGGCGGTATGACTTCCGGGAAATGTCTTTCTGTTAGCCGCAGAGGAGCAGGTGATGGTCCGGGCTGACCAGCATGTTTCGGTGAAATGTCAATAGAGTGATACTTGTCAAGTATTTCCGGAACAAGAGGCTAAATTTTAGATGAGACTTTTGCCCTCCAGATTTTGAATAAAGCAAGAAAGCATTGAAAATGCAGATTTCCATACAATTCTGAAAAAGTTTCTTGTAGTAAATTTTTTCCCCTTTTTTGTGAGACAGGGTAATTTGCCAGATGTTGATCAACAGGATCAACACCTCCCATGGGGTTGTTATAGGCCTCCACAACTTCAGGCTTTGTCACTGGTTCCTTTCCAGCTTTTCAAACTGTCATGGTCTGTGCACCATGTACAGTTGTGAGCATAGATACCTTCTTTTTGTCTTGCCACAATACTGCTGTTACTTTCCCTTTCTGGTATGCTACAATCTCACCTTTCTTCAACTTGATTTTTTTCCTAAGAGGATCTGGCATATCACGCCTTGAAAGTCGTACTGTCCCATACGTATCAGTACGATTAGTGATCAGCAAGTTAGCTAATGTAGGAGATGAATAGTAACTATTCAGTGTCACACAATAACCTTTATTCAGTAATGGCTTTATTAATGTCATAGCTACTACTTGGGAGGATTTTGGGAGGTCATGACATGCTGCATCTAGCTGTGTCTCTTTCCCTGAATAAATAAGCATGCTCCACACATAACCTCTCGTGGACTCGCATAACATAAATATTTTCATTCCAAAATGTGACCTTTTTGAGGGAATTTACTGCTGCCACTGTAACCTACCTTTATACAGCAAAAGAGACCCTTCAATAACAACGTCCCTCTAAGGTGTGTACAATTTCTTGAATTTTTCATTTATGTCCAAAATAACAGGCCAGATTTTACGCAGCATCGGATATGGATGTGTGTCGTCAAAACTTGCATTGTCAAAAAATGTAAATAGTTTCAACAAACAAAAATGTTTGTAGGTCATGATTTTGGAGAATATTGTTGTTGTCAGAAGGGCTTTTAAAGACCAGTATAGTTCAAAACTAGGCTTCCACACAATGCTCTGCAAAATCATAACAGCAAAGAAAATATAGAGTTCATTTACACTTGTGTTTTTAAAATTTTTGCAGTTGCATTGTTGCACATACCTGTTGGTCTCGTCAGTGATAAGCTGCATGAGAACCATATCAAAAAACATATAGAAAAAATCTAAAATACTGTGCTCATTATCTGTGTCAAAATGTACGCCACTTGTGCCAGTAAAGTCATGTCGTGGAGGTGCTGGTGGAGGTGAGGTAACACACTATACCACTGCCGCACCGATGCAATCGCTTGATCTCAATCGTCTTCAGAACTTGAGCTGCAGCTGTCAGAAGGAATTTCATTACCACTTTCTGACCCACTATCAAAGACATCACTATCTGAATCCATTTTGTTTCTCGTACAATATACCACATCCGCACTAAAAGAATTGGGAGGGGGGTGAATAAAAGGTTGCAAAAAGTACAAAAAAATACTTTCTGTGCATAAGTGTTACATGATTCGTTCGAAATAAACATGATACAAGACATATTATCTAAAATATATTTTTCCCGCAATACTATTAGAGTAAATAGCAACATAATAGTTACAGATGAATACTAGGCCCTTATACAGAACCATAAACAACAACTCGAAAGCTGAAATTTTTTTTCCGTGCAGACTATAATACCATATAAAATTTACAACAGTAAGCATGCAATATAAGACTAAACTCGGGCGAAACAACAAGGAGTACGAAAATGAGGTTGCTATCCGAGTATACTCGGATGAGTATTGATTCATGCACATGGTTTTGGCCAAGATAACTCGAGTGAAACAGTTAAGGGGTTAAAAGAAATAGCCTAATTGAAAATTTCTGATGAAAAAGAATAAACAAATAAAATGCAAATGTTCTATTAAATTATCAGTAAGATTTTTAAGTACACAGCAATGAAACAACATTAAAATTATAGTACATATAAAAAAACATTACTCTCGAAGACAATTTGCCACAATAAATTCCCCACAGATGTGAATACAGTAACACAAACTATATACAGCACATGCATTGTTCTTACACAAAATTAAATTGCTTATTTATTAGTTGTAGCTTGTTGACTTGGCAAATATGTAGATCTAAATACCACATCATAATTTAAAAACAGAATGAAATAACTGACTACAACAAAATAATTGATCAGAAATGCAAGAAAATAAATTCAGTCAATAGCATGACTGCACAAATGTTTTACTTTTTGTTATTTAAACTTTTACTGATTTGTTTTACACCAATCCAGGTATCCCAAGAAACTACAGTACCACCACTACCATTTCAGGATCATATAACAGAGCTATGATTATGGAATTTTCTATTTTTTGTTGCAACATGTATGTCCTGTAAATTATGCAATGTTAATATTAAATAAAAAATTCTGATTATTAATATGGGTTACTTTCAATACGCATCAGTTTCTTTCAGTAGTAATTATCACAGTGTTGGAAGCATTTAACTTACACATTTACTTACAAAAAAATCATCAGACGTTTCCACATTATGTAACAAATATAAATTAGTAGTAATACACTTTCTACCCATATTTCTTCTCATTAAAATGTATTTATTTCCAAAACATGTTTTAAATCCTCCATATCTCTGCATATTTGCAACACTCAATGTTTGTAAACACAAAAAAAAAAAAAAAGTACTGAAACAAGTTCTTCTACTGTTATCAGGTCTTGGTTTCAAAAAGCTTACTTTCAGTATTTCAAGGTTACTAATGATTGTAGAAAGTTACCATACATTTGCCAAATGCTACTCTTCAATAAAATTTCACATTTTATTACATTTGCATATGTTTAGAAATTAATCATTGCGACCATATACAGTATTTAATTAACTGATTAGTAAAAGGAATCTGTATTTAACTCTGTGAAAAAGATACAAGAGCAACAAAAATTAAAAACAACTTTGATTTTCCTAAACCTGAGTCCACAATAATTACTGAAATTGATAGGTGATAATGTTAGGAATCAACAAATCATAATCAAATTCTTCACTGACAAAGTGATAAGCAAAGCCTTGTGATAGTGAGGAAACCAGTTTCATACACTACTCAGTGATGTAAGTGGAAGGCTTAGGTACCTGTGAAGTTGTGGGGGAGCACTGGCAGTGCCGGAGTGGGCAGACCTAGCCCCAGCATCGCAGTCTTAGAGTTGAGCAGCACATGAGCGACCGTGAGGTGGTCGTTGTGGTCAGCTAACACCACCAGCAGGTTCAGCAGCAGCTGCTTGCAGTGCTCGTGTACCAGTGGCCGACTGTGGTCCATACCCAGGAACAAGATGTGCAGCATCAGTGGTACATGGATGGACCAGTCCATATCCACCCCGTCTACCACCACATCTGTCAGCAACATCACTGCCACGTTGCACCTGCACCAATACATTCCCCGTCACATTTCTCTGTGTGTTGCTGTCATGTTGTTACTAATCCTCCACACAACTTCTGTATCTAGCAGCAGCTATGATAAGTTCTTGGCATAGTTAACTGCACATTGGTTAAAATGAACTTGTCACTCAGGCCGTACCTAAGCTTTCACAACTGAGAAATCAAAATTTACTGCACTTAAAAATCTGGTTGAAATTAATTGGATCTGATTTCTGTTTACTAAATCAATGTATTTACTTGTAATCTGATTTTTATTTCCCTTTATTATATGGTGCTGTTTATTACGAACTCTTAATAAGGATTAAGAACGAGATCAACTAAATTGTTTCATCGTTATTTATATGAGTGAAGACAGGCATATTGAGTGGCTGCACGGAAACTTTATACGTATTTGAAGATCCTGTTTGTTATATTAACTCCGACTTTAAACTCAAATCTAAATACCATACATACTTAACAGTTGTAGCTTTGTATCATTTTAAGTGATTTTTTAAGGAGATTAGGTGTTTTACTTTTGTTTCAGAATTGACATTAATGCAGCAAAAGATTAACATTAAAATTCTTAAAGAGGCTAGGAGTACACTGCAATAGGAAGGAAAGTTGCACATGAGAAGAGAGTGACAATTGTTTAGAAAATGTACTGAACATGTTTAAGAATATGGCGTGAGATTAGGAGGTTAAAAAAATTATCAAAGTGCAAAGATAAAAAAAAAATTAAGAGGAAAACCAGCTGGACTTTGGTAAGTACAAAAGAAATGAGTTCAGCATGTGAACATACCCAAAGAATATTGCAGGACCAATTTAGGTTGTAGTTACAGAGCATTCTGACTTATCGAAGTTTACTTTGAATATAACTAGTCCAAACAACATTTATAAGCTTCACTTTGATTGGCTTGCTGAATGTCGACCAAACGTTGCAATAAGATAGCAGACAGTGACAATTTACTTGTGTATAGCATACACAAACACATGAGAGGACGAACACATTTCTCTGTGGAAGCACAGTCACGACATTAGGTGCACCGATTGCCAATTACTGCTGGACAATACACTTCAGTGTGCCTCTGCTCACTGCCAAATGAAACAAAAGAACACGACCTTGCTTCCATAGAGCAATGTGTTCATCCCTTAGAGTAAATATAGGGTAGAGGGAGTATCCTCTATACAGCTGCGTACGAAATTGTGTGTTCAACATGTGTCAAGTGACTTTAGTGAAATATGCGCGGGAAATTTTAAATAACATTGAGAGCCAAGATAATAATTGCTAAGTAATCGCAACTAAGTTGGGTTATTTTGGTTCCTTATGAACATATGAACTAAGGAGAACATACTACCATATTGTTGCATATTATGATTGCGTAGAAATTTCAGAATGACAAATGTAAACAATGTTTGCCACATTACTGTTTTCCTTAACCCAGCTGTTTTTAGTAAAAAGTAAATATTAGCTACATACTTACTACAAGGTTTTGAACCGAGATCTTGGTGACACCACAAGACTAAATATATATTCTGGAAGTTACGCCATGAGTTTCAAACAACACGACTGCATTTTTAAGCCGAGAAAACATAAATAAACGACACCAAACTCTCGAGACCATGTTGGACACACATTTGTGACGTCATGTTCCCTCTACTATATATTACCTCTATGGTTCATCCTCTTACACATTTACGTATTCTAAGTACAAGTACTACCACAGAATAAATAAGTAGGAAACACAAGTGACAAGGCGTGATATTTATCGTATTTGTTTTCTCTATGGATTGTCATATTGTCAGCGTTCGTAGAAATTTGGTTCACGGCCGTAGAAGAACAGGTCTGGACACTCGTCTGGAAACTTGACCACCTTGTTGTTTGGCTGTAGTTCACCAAGTTACCGAGAATATTGTGTTTTATTGGCGCTGATGTTAGGGCGGTCAGACTCAAACTCCGCCCACTTCCTTTCCACTAAGATAAAAAATTTATCAAAATGTATTTTTTTTTTTCAATTTATGAAATACTTCCTTTGCTCACAAATTTAAGAAAAGGCTCCAGCAATCTTTATTTACTTTATAAATTTAACAATGGAAAAAAGTGGGTGGAGTTTGAGTCTGACCACCCTGATTACAGCGCCAAAAAGTACGACATTAACTGCAACTTGACAAACTACAGCCAAATAACAAGGGGGTCAAACAAAATACATTGGTAGATAGGCGAGTGTCCAGACCTGTTCTTCTATGACCGTGGTTTGGTTATACCGCAGTTTAGTAGGACCAATTTTAATATCAGGGAAGAAAGTGACATGTAAGTAACGTCACACTTACTATTTCTAAATATGTAAGCGAGATACAAACAAATTACTGTATTTCTTGACATATAATCGGTTGTTTGAACCAATGTCTCAATTTCCACACAACATTGTTTACTTACTTGTATGCCCAGAGTGCTTGTACAATAACAATGATTAAAAAGCTCCATTATGTCGCTTCTAACAGAGTTAGTTATTATCTTATGTCGAGCCTAGAATTGTCATGTTTATTATTTCCAAGTATTTAGTTAATATTCATACTAATTATGGTATCTCAAGCAACAGAAAAGGTTACATAAACCAATGTTTCTAGTCTCTAATCCATGTTGTATTGTTTACATTTCTGTACGCCCCGAGAGCTGGTACGATACCAACAATGAAAAAGTGTTTCTTGTCGCTTCAGTTATTACTTACTTATTCTGTAGTACTACCCTGTACTATGTGGACATTTTATCTTTTGCTAAAATGTAATTTTAGTATCCTAGCGGCCATTTCCAGACAAGTTTTAATTTTATTGTGATAGTCTTAAAAATAAAATTAAAATATCTATCAACTGAATTAATGTTAGTTGCAATCAGTCACAAACGTGAAGTACTAAAAAAATATAATCATTAGTTGAAATCATTTGCCACTTAACCAAGTAACTATGTTTACTTTAAAATTCATCCAACTAATATTCAAATACACCTAAAAATGTTCATATTAATATGTTCAGCATGCCATGTGACCCTGACCTCATGGAATTACCTGTTCACAAAAAGAATTCATGGCAGATGATTGTTCTGCAAATTGGAAACAACTAAATCTAGTGGAGTAAACAGCCACCCAAGGTCAGTCATAAGTATTTTACTTATGAGCCATAAACTAATAAAACTATTAAGATAAAATTCTTTCCATGAGCTACACATAGAACATTATACTTGCGCTGTGGAAAAAAATATCATCCTCTGCACCGCTAAGAAATCTTTCAGCTTGGCTGTACAAGTTACACTCCAAGAACAAAACCATACCTAAATTACACCTACCTATGAAAATTGCTGATTGGCTGTGATGTGTCCGGCAGGAACTTTGTAAGAGGAGCAAAGTACCCACCGTACTCAGGCATTGGCAGCGGGTGAGGCTGCGGGATATCGAATTTGTCAACAGCACTGGTTCGTAAACAATACTCATCCTCCACAATTGGTAACTGGAAACCCATTGTACATAAGTAATTAAGTGCAATATGGACTAGCAGGTTTTGACACTGATCACAATTGCTTAAAAATTAATGACTAAAATATTTACATTGCTTTTGTCTCAACATATATTTATTTTAAAAATAACATCCATATTATTACTTGCTTACTGTCTCAACACTTCACCGAAACGCTGATATTTGTTGTGGGCAACTAATTATTAGTCTAAGATACAAAAATTATAAAAACTGCAATAAAAATATATTATGAAATTTCTTTGAAGAGAGAGTATAAAATTAAATTGCATAGGATACATGGTTAAAGTATAGTCAATCTGGACAGAATCTATGCGCTCCCAATAGATGTTTCTGACCACATGCATACAATATTTTTTCAAGTGTTTTCAGCACTCGGTACGTAAGTAGTTATTAAATCCTTTTAAAATTAAATCTCCAGTGTTCGACCAAAACACAAATTGTTGGCAGTTTACAAGTCAATTACCTCCCAAATAAAATTAATGAAGATGGTAGGGGAATCAACTGTTTGTTCATAAGCATCCAAATTCCTATCACAATATTGGACTTTGGTACAACTGCCCAGAAAATAATGTTGGATGTGACAAAATACAAACAGGACCTTAATACTTAAATAGTGGCATTGAAAAGTCAGACAAAGCAAAATGTATAACAACATTTCAGAGCATGAATTTTATGTTAGCATTGCACTGACTAACAGTCCAAATAAATAAATAAATAAAGTTTCAGTCCTCATCATGTATACAGTTACCTCTGGCTCGGTAGTAGGAGTAGACATATCGTCTGACAACATGGGGGGTCCGCTGGCTGTGCGTGTTTTCTCCGTGTGAGGCGGCGTGAAGCCAGCCAGTGCTCGCAGCGCAGAGTCCGACTTGGAGGTGCTGAAATACACAGACAATGTCTGTCTAGCAAGCATCAACACCAAGAAAAAGCACAATGATTGAGAAAATGCCATCAGAACAGTGTCTGTTCACATTCATATGTGTCATTTTATAATAAGGATTAATCTTTAGACGTGACTGATGCTGAAACAGTGATCAAATAACAATCATCAGCTACCAGGATTTTATTTTATTGTAACAGGACAGAGCATTGTAAATTATTACACATAATATATGATATATTGACTGTACCAAATCTTATGTATTAGCAAATTAATTAATTTATTATTGTGGGTTATGTTATCTTGACCTTACCGATTTTAGAAAAATTTATTACATAATACACTAACACAATACTAAGCTTGGAGATATAAAACATCAATCTATGAGCATTTTAACAACTATATTGAAAGGGTCTGCGGATAATAAGTTATTCTATAATGTATAAATGTGTGTCTATAAAGAAAAACCAGTAGTATGTGTTCTTAATTGTGTGTGGTGGTATATAAGTTGTTAAAAATAAAACCTTGTTTATAATGTACTAAGGCTCCAAAATGTCCTTTGTTCACCTAGAAAAACTTGTGGGAAATGACAAAAAAATTAGTACGGTAATAATTTACGTTCTGATTATATTCAAATCCAGAAAAACACTAATATCAGTATTCACAGAGCTCATTTTCACACATATGTATTCAGATCACATCTATTAGAGTAAAAGGCAAAAATAACTTTGACACTGTAAATTTTGTAAATGTAAATACTACGACAAGAGACATTTTGGAAATGTATTACGACGAAAAGAGGCATCTTTGAAAGTAAACTAAGGACAATGGTCACTTTGAAACACGAAACAGTACCAGTAGCTATTGAACATAATTCCAAAGTACCTAATTCAACAGGTAGCAAAGTGCTTGATACTATAACATTAGAAATTACTAAAAATAATATAATGTTGCGTGCCATGTACCTGGAGGCCAGTGGTCGGCGGCTGTTTCGTAATACCTTGAGGGCTGGCCGATGATTCAAAGCCCGGGTGGCTAATAGTGGGAATCCCGTTGAAACTACGTCATAGATACCTGTCCCAACTGCGTCTTAACCCTTTGAGGGCGGTCGACGTGACTACAAGCACATCCGAAACATGATGAAATATCTATTTTTAGACCCCTGTAATGCGGGGAACACCCGACTGTCTGGGCTAGTATAAAAGCACAGAATCGGCACATTTGAGGAGAGTTCGCTATTGGTAGTGCTAGAGGAAGGTGCTACGCCTGTGGAGAGAGACTGGTGAAGACATCTTGGTGACGTCAAAG
>PNEQ01001254.1:6448-23450 GCA_003012365.1 Medauroidea extradentata
CAATATGGTGTTTGCAATAATATCTGGCTTCAACACTTTAGGCACCCACAGTGTCCAACGTTTCGTCGAGGATATTTGACATTACTCTTTCTCTTGCTGTACGATGAGGACATTCCTCCTTTTGTTCCTGTACAGTAAATATTCAGAGTAGAATTTTACAGTGACTATAGTCCTTTTCGTTCTGTTTCAGTAGTGCAGCCTATTCTACGGGATAGTAACTTGCTGTTTCTGTATTAAACTCATTTTTGACAAAACAGTGACATTCTCCCTTTTCTTCTTGTTGTCTTCATTTGTTAAAAGTAACCAAAGTAGGGCGAAATAAACATTAATTTTGTGTCGTTTAATAAGATCTGCAATCTGAGAAAAATATATGTTCTGAATACCATCGTCATTCAGTGAATATTGGGGTTGGAAGCGCCTTTGGCTTTGCAATTTTACCACTGCATTTTTTTTTTTTTGTTATTAAATGATACTGTCTGTAGCAGAAGACACAATGAAGAAAAAAGTAGCCTTGTTGTAACACCCTCAAGTGAACCTTTTCGAGAAAATTAACACAAATGTGGAACCTCAGAGATAGGCAACCCGCAATACACAGGAGGTCTGAACAACCCCGTTATCTACTAAAGGAGAAAGGTATTCGAAACATTTTTTTTCACACATGCAGATATTGTTATTATTAGACCGCACCCAGATATAGGCCTATAATTATTAATTTTATTCCACCTCACGTTCGGTTATTTTAATGAATTATGGTTTTCAACATCAACTTACAAACGGAGATCAAACGCGGGTTCACTTCGATGAACATTTACTGAAAGCCATCCCGAATTTTTCGAGAATATGAACCAACATTTTTGTGCGGTATGAATTTCAATGCACACCTTCAGCATGCGTACAATAAATACCGACGCCTGACAATCATCTAGTGCAATTAACTACGAATATAAGCAACGTGCAATCATACTACTTGAACAATCATTCCTGGCTCGGTCACGCGAAAACAATGAATGGCTCAATACAACGCAATCACCATGAATCAAGATGGACTACAGCTCCAGCATCGCTGGAGACAATGTAGTATACTTTTAATTTACGTAGCGTCATTTGTATGAACTACACTATTTACTCGTGGCTGCCCATCTGTTTTCTACCCATCCACTGTCTCATTCTTGTCACGGCTTACTTCGGCACCTGCTCAGCTCCATTCCAGCAAGAAGCTGACGTCAACCTCCATTACCTGCAAGCGCTATACTGAACGTTGCCATGCAGACATACAGAAGTGTACGTGCTGTTACATGAACGCTCAATACAAGCTGAAGTTAAACACATTTGGCAGTAGCCACAGCTCGCTTGAGGCAATGCTAAGATCAGTTAAAATATAGCCTCCGACAAACACTATAAGAAAATGTGACAACCTGCTGTGATTACGTAGCTAAAGAGGAGTCCTCGACTGGCGCATGAACGGGGTTACAGCGTGTCACGCATAACCGTTTTTACGCGAAACCGCTTAACTTACTCATATTATGTTTATCTACGAAAATAACACACACTTGAAACTATGCTTCTATGTTCCAAAAATTCAGCACGCTTGTTAGAAACATGATTTTCGGGCCTCTCAAAATTACTAAAAACGGTTTTTTGTGACTGCTGTAACTCGTAAAGTGCAAAACGAGAAGCATGCGTTGGTCTTTACTTCATATTATTGAAAAATAAAAGGTGGTCACCGCTTAAAGTCCCGTAGGAAAAATACTACAAGGAAAATCTTGCACGTAATTTTGGCACGCTGTGAATAGAGGCGATATGCTTCTCGTCAAGCGTGGGACACTGGCTCTTATCGGTACGCTGTTCCCACGCGTCAAAGGTGGAAATTCGACACCGGTTAAGACTCCTCCTAATCCAGAGAACCTGTAATGTTACAGCGTATTATCACTAATACAATCTAAACATTATAACCAATATAAAAGCAAAGAGCTGATACGTAGCCAGGTAAACTTCACAAGTTGTCCTACTAGTACATAGAATGAGTATAAAAAATCCTGATACACGAAATAACGAGAGAAACATACTTGTGTGAAAAAAAAATTAGTTCCGTGAATGTGCAGAATTTACATTCGAAGAATGAAACAACAATGCAAAATTTCACAATGACGGTACGAGCCAGAACCGCCAGGAAGTAATGTTTTTAGACGAGGGCTATTATATTACGCGCAGATAAAGACGAATTAAAGAAACATTTCTCCAAGAGTAAAAGTATACGAAACTGAGTAATGATTTGGGATTGCGCAATCGCCAAAGGGGTTAATTCACAATAGAGCGACGCTGGGCGACGTGACGCCCAGCCAATCAGAGCCTTGACGTTGGCGACATAGCACGAGCAGCTGACACTGGATTTGACACTCATCGATAGTAACCGACACAAAGAATATTTTCTTTTTGCTCAAGCACTTAGCGGGCCACGTCATTTTTTAAACAATTCAACATCCCCGCAGTCATTAGAGGTAAGAACATTTGTTTTCGAGCGATGAAATGTTAAATTATCACAGATGTCCACGCTGGCGAACTGTTAAACTTACGTTATTTCCTTTTGTGTTTTTCGTTGCATACGTACAAAATTCCAGTGAGAAGATACAGTGCAGCGAGGTACGCATTGTTGGCAGCCGGCGACTAAGCGTCGCCCTATAAACTGTATAACATCGCCAACGAAGAGCGTCGGGTCATTTGGCTGTGCAACGCGTAGCCGAATTAAGAATACCGCTTCTGAGCCACTGGATGACAGCAGACCAACGACTAGGCTACCACTATAGCAACTAGATGTCAGCAGATTTAAGTACTGAACGTCCATATTCCAGTGCTTATTTTCTGTATAGTAGTGTTCGTTTGTTTTGTCCTGTATGTCCAAATACTTATTCGTGGTAAAATAACAGTTTGTTCGTTGTCAATATTTGTATGTTAATCTTAATATACATGACTATTAAATCATGTTTAGGCAAAATAAAGAATGTCATACCTGGATGAACATTCTTTTGAAAGGACACGCAGCATTGGAATAACCCAAGGTGCTAAAGTGTTAAAATCAATGGCAAACCTGTAACAATTTTGTAGTTGCTCCTGAGTCCTGCGGAAAAAATATGTTACCTAGTAAGTAGCACCGAAAGAAACAAAGGTTCGAACTACTCTTGGTTTATTGAAAAACCATCTAGTTCCATCTTCACTCAATTAATTTTCACCACCCCGGAACAATAAGATGCATCAATGCCGTGAGATCGAAGTCCCAACACATTGATCCACTGGACAAGGAGCTTGGATAAAGGCAAATGTTTATCAACATCACGGATGGCCAGTCCGAGGGAAATCTCTGTGCAAGGAGGGTTGGGATGGGGGAGAGGAAGCTGAGTAGATAATCTAAATAGCGGGGCGAAGCGTGCGTTACTCACCATCTGGGAAGGTCTGTTGCCGCACCACCAGGTCGATGAACAGGTTGGTGACGTTGTACAGAGTGCCCATGCCCCGCGGGTTGAAGGTCGTGGCCGCCTGATAGCTGAGGTCGAGCTGCGGCTCGCTGTAATTGACGGGCTGCTTCATGCTGGTGCGCAGTGCGTCGCCCAGGTTGCGTACGGCCACCTGGATGTCCTCTATACCCCCGCACGGTCCCGCCAACAACAGCACCAGCAGCCATAGCGGCGCCAGCCTCGCCGTCGCCGACACGCACATCATTCCCCGGCGAGGCATCGACACCAACTGGCGGCACTCCCCTCGCCCAAGCTTCCTGCCGGCGCCGCCGCCGCTGCTGCTCTTGCGACGGTGGAGCGCGCAGCGGCCGCCAGCGCAACCTCGTCGGCTACCCCCACTCCGCGTCGCCCAACAGCTGGAAAAACAAACGCGCCGATGTGCCCACGTAAACAAACGACCGTAGCTATGACAACGCAGCGGTCTCAAGTGCTCTTATCTAGCATGGGTGGGTGGTCGTGGTCACGACAGACTAATTACAGCTTCCTCTGGTGCTTACATATTTAATCAAGTCTCCTTTGTGTGCGAAATATGAATGCCGTTTTGATTATTCAGCTGCAATTAAATATAACTTTTGGTTGACGCCAGTGGCGAAGCTTGTGCTAAATGGTGAAGAGTTTAGACCCACCATTTTACATTTCATACCTAATCCAGAACATCAACACATCAAACAATTCTGATCTACTCACTTTCTGATCAAAATGTGTATAAATTTGAATTTTTTAAAAAGCAAATTCATCTCAATGGAAAGGAAAACCGAAAATTGGTAACACAAAAACCAGCACAAAGTTCCAATAACAAAACACTTCCTATAATAAAATACGCTCAGGGTAACTAATTCGCGGGGGGAAATGTACATACTTACACTCCTGTAAGAGATTTTAAAATAAATAGATTTTAGCAACACAACTTTCGTTTCCAAAATCGACCATTGATTGGTTTACTCTCTAACAAAAACAGTGATTTTTAAAGTGCGTATGAAATTTTCCTTCTTTGCCTATGTGATTCAAAATTGCAAGGTTTGTAATACTGTGAGACCAATGATAGCCGTTCTGGTCTGCTAAACACAGAAATATCAAACGAATTGTCCAAATGAGACATGTTGCAATTATTTCCTATATGCCACCAAGTAAACCATAGTGTTATTTACTTCGTTCTCTGAGAGAAATCAGATTGTTCTTTTATCTTATCTCAAAATGGCACGCCATTCCCTCACATCTACAATTTGAAAAGCGATTGCACAGTGTCTTCTGCAGATAAGATGTTTCAAAGAAAGTTTCTTTAACCGTACAAAAAGATATAGCCTTGTCATGATTTTAAAAACAAACAGTGGTACTACTGCATCTGAAAAGATATCACTAGATAAGACCAACAAGCTTAACTTGCAACTAGACAAGAACAGAATTAATTATACTCTAGAAAAATCAAAAGAATACCTCTCTATAGTAAATTAGCACAGTACACACCAAGAAAGAATAATAAAAAAAAAAATATGCCGAAATAAAAAATTAGATCATTGTGTATCAACTTGATGTAGCCTACTTAAGTAATATTACAAACCTACGTAATAAAAAGGAAGTATATGTGGCGGCATTCTACGATTAGGAGAGGGGGTAATTTTTAAGGAATACATAGTAATAATAGTAATGTATGCGATCAGTTATTATAATGGGGTATACGAAAAGTCATTGAATTGTGGCAATGTCAAAAATACAGTATGCGTACACTGAAATAAAACAAACATACAATCCTGAATACACTCATTATCGGTATAAAGAACCATTGAAGTTCATAATTTCTGTCTGCAAGCGAGATTTATAGGTGTAAGAGCTAAACATCAGACATTCGTGACAGTTCAATCTCTGATGTATGTCATTCTGCAATTGTTGTAACGATATCATCCCAACCAACAATTAGAAATCATAATCGCTGCGTCAATATATTGGCCAGAACAATCACTAAAGCCAGCCAATCTAATGGATCGAAGATAAGAGCAATGTTGAATAAAATTGTCAGTTTGGTAAGAAAATATAGTTGGAGATAAATTTGATACATTACTGGAGTCGGAAAATAAATCATAAACGAGTGGACGGTGCACCTCAGATCGTAGTCATGCAAGGATATCTGATGGTTACTCATAAACTTTGAAAACCAGAAGTCACCCACCTTAAAAAATTTAATAAGTTTTTTGTGATTCGCTTGGGCATTTTCCACAGTGGCTGGAGTGTCATCACATCATTAACAGACATCAAAATACAGCACGGCACTCGTGGTTAAAAAGCTGTAAGTTCTTCACCATTTGCTAACGGAAGAATGGTGTGAATTGATAAGTATTGAGCAGAGTATACACCATAGATCAATGTGTTCATTTAAAACTAATTCACTTGACCTGTTAGTGAAAACTGCTATTAGCATCATTTGAAAGTATCTGTGGTCAGGTGTTACCTATATTTATACCTGTACACATGTTGAACATCGCCAATGTATACAAGAACCTCACAAGAATAATATAATTGGCTTTCAAGCACAAGTTTTCTGGTACAACTGTTAACAAGAAAGAGTCCTCAGGGAATTTATACAACATAGATGAGTTCTCATTCTATGTCCAGAAAATTTAATGTTTCGTTACAGAGACCACACATGACTATATACACAACATAGCCATATATCAGTCTGAATCTTTCCCATAATTAACCAACTTAACCAATATAGATAAAATACTCAATGACACTCCTAGATAATGGTATTTACCAACTTTATGAGTAAATATATATCCAGAATTACTAATTCGTTACGCGTGATCTCTTGCGCCGCAGTTAAATGCACGAGGTTCCGGCGTCACAGATTGTGCCTCAGAAGTTCGTAACACTGGAAACAATTTTGTTTAACACGTTGAATAAAACTATTGTCTAGGATTGCTATTTTAATTTTCGCAAATTGCCTTCAAGCTTTTAGCATTGAATTATGTACCACGCCATCTTAAACAGTCTCAAGAAATGCGAAAATGTCATGCTCGCCAACAATCATTTTACCATGCAGCAAGAAAGGAAACAAATATGCTCCAATCATTAAGTTAATAGGATTATGACACGAAGGATTTACCAAATCCAGATCACCAAAGTGGTTCCATTAGATGTCGATAATACAGCATGAGGCAAGTCCCCAGTGATCTGTGATGGCATAATTTCATCTAATTGGATATTTAAAGAGGATTGTTCAGCAGAGCAAAACTGACAACATCTTTCGACACAATTAACATTAGCACACGAAAGTTCTTTGAACTTACTGCGAAACATGTTTATGCACTAGACTTAGTCGTATTCGACATATTTTTTGTCATGAAGCTGACCTGACTCGCAGAGTCCAAGATGGCTCACACAATATGACAATTACAACTATAGTCAAGGAAGTTAAAGCAGTTGAGAGCAAAATAGTTGCTTGTACCCGACCATGAAAAGAGGTAAGTGTTGTTCACTGGATAAAGGCTCCATTATTACATCCTCGGCCATGAGCTCAGAAGGCTCCTGCAGAGCAGTTTCAGTTGGCGAAGGGGTATCGTCGAAATGGACGAAAAGCACAAAGGTGACTACTTCGAAGGACAGATGACAGCATAAAGACAGTTTATGCTTATCAATTTCGCCTATTAAATTAAACCATTCTTTGGATGATTTACTGCAAACATTACATACTTGAATTCTTCATGGACTTATGTAAACAATGTATATGGCTAATTAATCGCAGCACTCCAAATTAACATACCAGATGGACTTAATTTCAACACATTGTGACATGAAATTGGACATACTGCTGCTTAGACAACTTGGAAACAGATTAAAACTCTGAACACTTGCTGTAGACTAATTCTTAATAAAAAAAAGTAAGAATTTATCTAGACTTGAAATCAATAAATAGGAGGTCGTATCTACCCCTCTTTACATAAGGCTGCATCAAATATATTCTCAAGTATGTGCATGAGCAAGGGACCCCACTTCTTCACTAGCAACACAGTAAAAACATTTTTATACTTTTACAAAAAAGTATTTGTGAAACCAGTTTCCAAAAACTTTTTTGTAACACTACGAAAATATTTTGTAAAATTTACAAAAATCTTGTACATTTACAGATTTCTTTGCATAATTACAAACATTTCTGTAAAACTACAAACACATTTGTATATTTACAGCTAATATCTGGTTCATTTTACAATAATTGCTTGTAGTGTTACGAACATTTCTTTTTGGAAACTAGTTTCCAAAAAAAAAAAATTTTTGTGAAAGTACGAAATGTTTTGTAAAATGTGAAAGGTCTCCAAGGTTTATTTTGTTTCAATTCGAAAAATCTGCCCATTAGCTTTATTTTACTAGTTCTCAAAGTTGTTTACGATATTTGTAACCACTTTGAAAGGTTTCTGACATCTTACTTTTATTATCTGATTGATAATGTTCAGATATTACGTTACAAGAATTTCCTTGTAAAAGTACAATTTTTTTACTGGGAACTGCAATGCTTCCAGAGGCCCCAATAACAACATAAAATTTTCGCGCCGAAGTTCGAGACTTTATGTGTACCTACATCCTGTTATGTTATAAGTCCACATAAAATGGTGATTTATTATGAGACGTCGGTATGTGACCATTTTTAAGATGTTTCAACATAATTCGAAGTCTTCTTCAGCCAAAACGCTGCACATTTTCTTCATTCACGTTCTTTGCCTCGGCCTAGGAAGGTGGGGCAAATGCTTTATCCAGAATTATGTGAGGATTAAACAGAAAATTTCCGGTAGCTGGGAACCCAGACACCAGATTGGAGGGCGTTATCGCTCATTGCCAGACATTACTGAAAATGTTGCCAAATCGATCCCCAATATTTCGGCCATTCCAAAATAGCAAAACTTCTTGATCCCAGCATGTTTCAAAAGGATTCAAAACCGATTTGTCCAGTGACTGTAGTTCGTGTATTGGGAGGCAAAAGAGTGTAACACCATACATATCGGCAGCTTGGGCAATGTTAGCATCCAAATGAGATGTGGCTCCATAAAAAATTAACAAAACTTTTCCTGCTGGTTTGTACTTGGAAAAATGTTCTAGCCACTTTGCGAAAGTAATACTTTTAAGTTACAATCGGCGGTAGATTCCTTAGGTTGCCCATAAGGATCCTAACGTGGCCCATAGTGGGCCACCTTAAGGACATGACATTATTTCATGTATTTTAGGTATTACAAGTCGTCAATTTTGTATTTTTCTTAATCTGTACACATATTACTGAAGCTCGTTAAATAAGGAAAATTTATATTTATTAATTAATTTATTTATTGAGTGAGCATGCCATTGGCCCCGAGTATACAGCCGTTAGGCCAGGGGTATGGCATTAGTCAGTGTAACATAATAGTTCATAATTCAACACTACAAATAACAATAACAATACTTACAAGACATGTTGCAGATTATGGTTAGCAAACAGGCTAACCTGGAACAATGCAACTAAAGGAACAAGTACACAATATAAAATAATACAGGCTATACATGTACAATTTGATATTCAGAAATTGGGTAACATTATGCTTAAGACCAGTAGAGGAATATTCAAGTAGTAAACTGTATACGCATATATTACAAACTTATTTCTGTATTTAGATATTCTTCAACCGAGTAAAAGGGGTGTGCTTTAAGGAAGTATTTAAGCTTCCTTATGAAGAGTTCTGAGTTAGACATAGGGTTTTGTAGTCATCAGGCAACTTGTATTTCTGGTGTGTGAATGAACTGAGAAATGCATAATACTTGCAACGTACTGTAATTTTGTAACTAAAATGAATACATAAACGCCCGCAATCTTCCACTAACAAACTTCTCGCCTCCACAAACCAAACTTCATTACGCTGCTGGCAGGGTATCGATTGTCTGACAGTTTTGTTTTTGCGCTTGTCGCTAGGTGGTGCACAAGTCTATGGACACATGATGTGCTCTCTCGGCTGCCACAACAGTTACGTTATTTTTCGAACAGTGGGCCACCTTTGACGCAAGTACCTTATGAGGGCCCAACTTTTGTAAACAAGTTCGAGTATATGTTAACGTTAACTTATGATAATTTTGAAAATAAATATTAATCCGATACTGAGGAAAGGCTGGGTTTAGTTTCGTCAATCGTCCACCGAAAATACGATTGGTTGGGAGTGTACGGACGCACTTTTAGAGAGAGAGAGTGCTTGGAGAGCGTCCGTTAGGGACCTTGCGGGGACTCTCGTGACCACCACGAGGTGTGGTTGTATCCGAGTTCGCGGCAGGTATTCGTGGGAGTCCGTGGAATTATTGGGACTCTCTTCGTGGCCGTCACGAGGTGTCGTCGAGACCTGAGTCACCGCGGACGTTCGCGGGAGTCCGTGCATTCAATGAAGATTTGCTTTCTTCGTGGTCGTCACCCGGGTGTTTACGTACCCACGGTTGCCGTGATCGCAGGCGTGGTTGGCCGCGAATTTCGAGCAAGTCTACTTTTAAGACTCTCTGTTTCTCGGCACCAAGGGTGAAAGCTCGTGGATCGTCGTTTCTTGGAGACGCGGGGTGTGCGGTTGTTTCAGAGAGGAAATCAAGCACGAGTTTCAAAACTATCTCGTGGGACTGACAGACTAAATTCGGAGTTTCTTAAGTATCTAAAAAATAAATTCCATCTTTATTATTCAACGTTAGTAGCACCTATCATAAAATGCTGGAACATTTATCAAATTGACAGCTATATTTCTCTCCAAATAACCTATATTCTGCACCCACCACAAAGCGAATAGGTTTTTTAAAGTCCAGTGTTGGGTTGTCGGCACACTGTGTGTTTATTCGGGAATTTTCCAGAGTTTAAATACGGTCTTGATTACTGATAATATTTGAATTATTGTGTTTTCTAGTACTCATTATTGCTGTTGGCCGTGGGTACGCCGTTAACAATTAATTTACGTAAAGAATTCAATCGTCCTGAGCAGGAAATCTGCCGCAGGACTCTATAAACAGCCTGAAGTTGTGGATTCAGCCCTTAGCCACACGACGGGTACTGACTAGGGTAAATTAGTAACTACTGCAACTTCGCAGTTTTTATCCACGATTCACGAGTTAGATCGTTTGAGAAAAGCAAAACCCACTCACTGGTTACATTGCATGCGCGTACGAATTTCTTGCCACGTCTGTGAGTAAACCCAGCCAAAAGTATGTTGCACATTAAAATAAATACCGACACGAAATGTCTATTGTGATAGTAATAATATAAATAATAATACCTTACTGCAATAGGAAACGTCATTTAATCAATATTATATATGTATTAAATTTGTGTAAGTTATTAATTGAAAACTAACATATTAGGCCCTACACACTCGCCAGTCGCATCGTAAGCTTGGCCGTGAATGGTTCGGCGTTTTCGTAGCTCAGTTTACTGTAACTCACCGTAATACTAGGCTACACAGTTATTTCATTTGTACATTTTGGAAATCTTAAAGTTACACAAAAAAAATCAAAATGTATATTATTTAGTATTATCTCCCACTCCCGCTTTATTTATTGCAGAGTTACTGAAATTTTCTTTTCCAATGATACATTACAAACGTTTGTAAATCCTGGGTAGAGATGTACTTTCTAAAACTCATTGCATGACTGAACGGACAATAGTAAAAATTCAAATATTTTTTTTAATACACTGAATATAAAATAACTTCTGTATTTCGTAATTCATTGCTATCGTTGCTTATTTATATTAAATCACAGCGCTTTATTCATCCCAACAAAGCTTACTGTATAATGAGCTAAGGCGGTGGATACCGGAAACGGTACCAGTATTAGCACGTTTTTCACACAGGCGGCAAATACAGCTTTCAGAAGTGCTTCCGGTTTAATTAATTTCCTTAATTTTGAGCTAGGTTACTGACAAGCTGAAAACATTTAAAGTATCTACTTCTTCCTTCTATTATTTATTTAAATTGTCGCACATTACACCCCGAATAACACTAATTAAATTTTACAAAAGAAATTAATCTTTAAGTACTTATGTAAAATAAATACTAATTTTATACACATCGCCTGAAGAAGCTGGATTAATGAGATAATCCCAATCCACTGTCACTCTCAGAGAATCAATATTTTACTACCGTTCACTAATGCGTACAAGTTCTTTCCAGAAGTTTAGACTTTACAAGAAAATTCGCATACATCATTTTATATATTACTAAACAAAACATTGCCTTCCTTTGCGTTCACAATGATTTTATATAATGTGTGTATAAATTACATCAACCAAGTCTACGTTCTATTTACTTCCAATTCAAACTGTTACTGAATTTCGCCGCCATAGGAAAGATCGATCAAGGGACAGCATGAAGTCGTCAAAACAACTTATGACGTGAAGAACAACACGGAAGACCGGGAGGGAATGTATTTAGCGGTTGGTTCTGCCACTTCACCGTCACGGTATTGAAATACTATATGGTGGCAGGCCATGTCAAAAAAGAAATGTTCGGCTGACATGATTGTACACTCGTGAAAACTTTCACATGTTCAGATCATCGTAACTCGAATAAAACAAACGAATCCTTACCGAAGATTACGTAAGTTGAGGGCACAAAAAAATACAATACACGCAACGAAAAATAAATTATTTACGAAATAATAACGCATTGAAATTATGTCTCTAAAAACACGCAATTAAAACTTACTTATTTTATGTAGTATTACTAAAGTTACACTTAATAAAAAAATAATATGCTACCAACGAGTAAAAATCAAAATTATGTTCAATTTCGTGTTGTGACAATGGATTCTTTGTAGAAGTTTTTGCTGCCGACTTCAGAAGTCTTCGACGAAAATAAGGTTCTCGTCATTGAACGTTGAGTTATGACTTTTATATTATTACATGCTTCGTGGACAAAGCGGCACAACATCTGCGTAGTAAAACATGTTCCCAGTCCGACAATTCCGACCTCACCCTAACGCATCTTCTCATTTGTCTGTTCGCGTGACATCGCCGTGGTCCCGCGCAGATCATTTAAAATCCAGACGGGTCGCGAGGACAAAGGAAACTTAATTAGCTAAATTGCTTTGTCGTGGAGTCCTCGGCTACACGCATACAACTGTGGTTGAGAAACTCCATTACTGTGTTTTTGACCGAAACGTGCGTCCCGTCCAGATGAAAAATACCCAGCATTGCTCCAGAAGACTAAGTCACAACGATGTTCAGTCCAGAATATCGTGTGGCATTACCCTATATGTAATAAGCCATAGACATAGCATGTAAATAAATAGTTACCGCAACATACCTCCAGCTTACAGAACACAACGTGTATTGACTCGCTTGTATAACTTCCAGGAACACAAACTCAAAGTGCGGGGGCAGAGCAATTTAAAACAAGACTATACTAATCGTATCACAATCGAGTTTTTTTTTTATAAACGAATGTAACAGAATACAACTACTCAAAGCATTTATTTATTTACACTGCACAACAGCTAATGAAGTGCAAAGAAATGAGTACACATTTGTATTTTACCGTAGGGGTTTAAAAATCAAACTCTTGTTAAACAAATATTGTCTCAGTCGTTTTTGAATGAAATGTCGTCACAACAATGACGCGTGGAAAATTTTTCTTATATGAGCTAACAAAAATGTCCTCTGTTAGCACGGACACATCTATCAACCCGAAATCAAATGACTAACAGACTTCTCATTACGATCAAGAAGACTTATTACACCTTGCACTAAAAGCGTGAGTGAAATATTTTTAATGCCAAAGTTTCTTGTCACACGACTTTTATGGTGTGACTTAATTAAACAAAAAAACTAACCAGTACGTGTTCAATTCAATATAACGTGGGCCTAGTTAAGGAAGAGGAGTCAAAAGAATTTGAAGGGTTTCCGAAACCATCCTTTTAGGCATGTTTATATCATCTAGATCTCGGAAATATGTTTTCCTTACGTTTCGTAAATCAACAATACTCACACGGTATCCCAAGTTTGCAAGATAATTGCCAATCGAAAATATAATCTCTACCAACTTGCAGTCCGTGCACGCTGCACTTATGTATCGTGAACAGCACAAAGCTACAGGCAGGCAAAAAATAAACAAAACAAATAAACCTCATAAAAAACCTGTGCTCCTAAGTTTTGGGACAATATGAAAGAAACATTAAAATCTACTATTATAAAAGTTCGCGCCAGTCTTCTGGCATGGTCACAGCGTGTATGAGAGAAAGCCGGGGTGAAGGTTGGACAGGCTGTTCGACTAGGGAGACAAGCCTGTCGCCCTCCGGCCCCAGGGAATGGCTAAGGCGAGGGTGAGAGGAGTTTGGAGCAGCGAGGGAATGAGAGGGGTGAGGGAAACAGGAGTTCCCCGAGAAAACCCGCCAGCTAACGGCAGCGTCCACCGGGGCAAACCTATCGGAGATCGAACCCGGACCGCCTAGATTTGATAGAAAAATACTGGCGTGAAAACAATTATTGGAGAAAAATTGTACGCACAAGAAAATCTGATACATATTTTGAGAAAAATTCGTGACCACAAAGCCTACTAGAATCAAAGTAAACGTATACACGCATGCCGTAGCTATACGCAATATACCATCCGACGAACACACATGCCGCAGGCCACAAATCAAAACAAAAAACTGTGACCCACATATGTAGAATAGCTGATAACACTGCACCGAATGGCGGGCGAATTGAATTTTTTCTTTACTCTCTCAATCCTGGGCCGGCACTAAAGTATCGACAGCGCGGGGCCACAAGCTTTGTTCCCTAGCCCTTTTCTTCCTCTCTGGCTAAACCGACCCTTTGATCAGCCACATAAACCGTTAATCGCGTCGACCAAGTAATACATCCAGGCCTTTGATACACCCTCCGCGCACTCGCCGCAATCCGAAATACGTTTCCGCACGGTCTGCTTTGCTGCGAACTCCAGTACGAGCGCAAGAGAGAATTCTTACATGGGAAAATGACGCTGACACACACATCGGAACCTTTAGTCTGAAATTTTTTGATCATCCGCTATCGCAATATAATTTTTTCACATAAGAAATAACATATACAATACTCTTAGCTTATGCCACCATCGTATACCGATTTTATCAACCTCATTATTAATAAAAATATATTTAAGAAAAATTGTAATAAATTATTTATCGTTATGCTTGCAAAACAATATTCACATGCATTAAATTGTAAACGCCTTACAAAGAGAGTGGTAAACAAGAAAAACCGTTTACTATGTTTTAAAGATTTTTTCACATTTATAACGTACAAAACGTTACTCTTCCCAACACACAAAATAAACCAGCAAATATTTCTGAGAACGACTCAGTTATCATAAAAGTATGGTAGTAAAAGTTCGTATTTCAAAGTAACCATTTGATATTATAATTATACCGGAAATAATAAGTGTTTTGCCAACATTTAAATTCCAATCTTTCGAAACAGTGAAACTGTAAATGCAATTGTACTAATTTCCTAACCTCAATTTTTTATTGTATTTTTTTAAACAACAATTATGCTGCACAAAGAAAGTTGCGGAAAACAATTATATGCCTACATAAATTATTCATACAAAGTTCAAAATTAAAATTGTTATGATTTTACATAAATTTTGATAAAAATTGTTTAGTTCCATTTTTAGGAAATAAGGTCTAAATAATAATTGGGAAAAAAAAAAACCTTTACAGACTTGCCCGAAATAATAAATCTCTTGAACCAAGGCACAACTGTGTGGTGGGGGGGGGGGGGATGTTCGTACGCCAGAGCTCTCACAGCTGGCCAACATGCTCCAACAAAGCCTTGCCGTGTGACCAAACTAACGATTCCCTAGATGAACTCCCACATGAAACAACTGGTGCGTGGCCGCGAATATTTCTACAGTAGATTTAAACGAGAGTCTAAACTGAATTTATAAAGAGAAGAAAGTACTGCCAAGAATACAAATGTCTGCGCAATCTTTGTACTCAAGTGATAAAAAAAATACTGAACTATACGTTAGGTTTTGAGAATAAATATAATTTTTCTCCGAAAGAAATTTGGGAAAATCTTCGCGGAACTGGGACAGGTAAAATCCGTAAGGAATCAGAACTTTCTGCGTGTACAGAAAACGATATGAACGTTGAGTTTTTGCCGCTGCCTGATTGTTAAAAACATATTTGAAATATCCGACCATAGACAATATAAAAAGGGCACTGGTTGAAACACTGGTATTCCCTCACTTCAATTATTGTGACTTATTGCCGACGGACATAAATGATTTCAGAATGTTTGCGCTCGTTTTATTTTAAATGTCAAACGAAGGGGCCATATTACATCATATTATAAAAAAAAGTTGAATTGGCTGCGTTCGAAGGAGTAGCGTAAACGTGACTTCGTTGTTATCGCTTCATATAACTCTATCTTGTAAACAATATAAATATTTGCACTCCCGTTTTCAATGAATAATAAACAGGCAATCGTCAAACTACGTGCGCTAATTAAAAATGTTATCTTTACCAATCTACAACTGACAAAAGTTTCGAAAAGTAACTTAGGGTGTCCGCATCAGTAACATGACATCCCACCAGATATCCCATGTCGTCTATAATGAGCTTCGAAAACAATTTGAAGATAAAGCAAACCTATTTTCTTTTACATTAAACGTGTTAGGTCATTTTAAAATAAAATATATATATATTTATTTAATCAAGATTTACCTTATCAGAATATTCTTATTTATTTTATATTTCTTATTTTGTTATTAATAGCTTTGCAATGTATAACAAAGCAGGATGAAACGTAAGAACAGGCATACACCTTAACTTCGCCATTTGAAGATAAATAACAAAGCTTTGATATTTGTAATGGGTTAACTAAAGATGCGCATTTTATTCTGTGTCACATGCAGAAAGAAAACCCATCAAGAGAAGGGACCAAAGAAGAAAAATGTTGAGGATAGTGAGTTTTATAGAGTTTTATGACCCCGATAAAAACTGATGATTTTAAACAGAGATATAAGAGCGAATAATTGAGTTCGAAAAGAAAATTGCTAACTTACATACGTGATTTGACATACACTTTCTGACAATTTGCCTATTAATAAACTATTTTAATTTAAGTGCAATAATTATCGGTATTTCGTCAATTTTTAACTTTGAGTTAAAGTTTTTTGCTAAAGGTCTTATGCTGTCTACCAAACGAAATAATTTAAACGTTTTGTTTGAAACTTACATATTCACAGCGTTATGCACTACAAGACGCAGCAACCGAGACTCAGAGACGTCAAGACACCAACACCCACGCACAGAGAAGTCTAAAAGCGGGCGAGCTGAGACCGCCGAGTTGCGTGATTTATTCTGACAATTAAGACCCGCGTCCCTCCGGCTTCTGGAATGAACAGCCTGGGCTGAGAGGCAAGAAATTCCGTGCGCTTGATAAGAAGAGTTCCCGGACCGTGACAGGTTCACTTGTCGGGCCATTGTCTGGGAGTTACCCCCCCCCCCCCCCCCCCCCCCCCCCCCCCCCC
>PNEQ01001255.1:8395-46082 GCA_003012365.1 Medauroidea extradentata
TGCGTACAAATAAATATAACTTGATCAATTTCATTGTGATTTCCAATTACTTCCTTCTCTATATACATCCAAATCTATTAAACAAATGAAATTAAAATTTTCTTTTGAAAAATGATACCATTCCATCAGTATTTTCTTAAGACGTTGTCACGTTCAACTATCGTCAGTAAACCGACTTTACAGACAACCAATTTATTTTATTTTATTTTATTTTATTTTTTTTTTTTCGAATTTTGAACAATTTAATTTAAGTGGGTGCCCGGCGCAAGAGGAAGCCGTCCTCAAAACTTCATAATTCTAGGTCCATCGGTTTTGGTTGTGCGTTGATGAGTGATTGAGTGAGTGAGACACTTAATTTATACAGATTGGTGACTCATACCGAAGACATTTGTATAATCTTAAAGTAATGCAATAACAATTTTTTTTGGTAATAGCAAAGAAAATATTTTTATCAACTATAAAAGAAAAATTTAAACCGCTGGATGATGTCCTACCTCAACAATGTATCTAATGACTTCTGTATTGATGAAAATAATAACTGTTATTCAAAATGATTAACAAATTACACTGCATAGTTACACACAACAGTGGTATACTGTTTTTAAATAGGAGATATAACTCTAACTCTATGAAAAAAAAAAACAGGTTGACCAAGTACTGTAAAATATTTAAATTATTTGCATTATAAAAGTTGAAGGTTAATCCGAACAGTTTTTTTTTGTTATCTGATACCGTTTGTGAGGAAACTTTAATTCATTACTGATAAGATAGCAACTATTATCTCGTTTAAGACCAAACTTCATACACTAGCATAATTATGTAACGACAAGAAAAAAAAGGGTAGTCGAATACTGAATGACATAATTTCTTTTATTTCGTACAAAATGTTTTTAATATCGTTTTGAAGAGAAATGAAAATGCTTCCATCAACTACACTTATCAACAATTTGGGTCCTAAAGGAAAATGCTTTACTCACCAAAACTTTTAAAACAGTTTACTTTGAACAATACAATTACGTCCAAAAACCAATAGATTCTAATTGTAAATTCCCATTGCAACAAACATTTAAAAATCTCATGATACGATTACGATTAAATTAACTACTTATGTCAGAAATAACTAAGCAATTTATTTTAAATTATTTCGTCCTGATTCTTTAAACTTTCTTTCTAGTTACCATAAAAACAGAGAGTTCCTATACGTAGCACATTTTTTCTTGTTCAATTTTTTTGTAATTTATTGTATTAGTAAATGATAAATAAAATAAAACATTATGTTTGTTTGGTAGTACGTTGGTAGAAATACTTCAATGTACGTTTAAAGTTATTATTCTAACTTCCACGAGAATTTTTCGTCGATATCGGCGTTGTACTGCATGCAACAAACGCATGTCGAAGTCAGTATTCTATTTCAAATTTAGAAACATGCAAAAGCCCTATTATTTAGGACTATAAGGGTGATTTAGTAGTAACTTTAAAAATGTTTAGGATTTATGGATAAGGATAAAATAAGTAAAATGAGGTTGAGAATGAAGGACTGGAAACGTGTCAGTTGAAAAGTTGTAGTCCAAAGCATGGGACAGTGAATGTAGAACTTACTAAACTGTTTCTTTTATTGAAAACATTATTACATACCATGATACGAGTACGTCCAGCCTGGTGTTCCACGTGATGGCTTCCAGCATCGTTGACAGAGATCTAAAAGGTCCTGTCACGTTAAAGGCACGGTCTACGGCCATTTTCATCACCAAGATTTTATTTTATAACTGTACCATATTTATTTTCTAATTTAAGACATAAATTGTGACTAAATTTAGCTCTTATATATTTGTTTTATATATCATGATTTTTGCATAATGTCTCGTCGAAGTCAAAATTTTTGCATGATGTCGTGGTTTTAAGGACGACATAAAACCAACTCGCATACCAAACAGAAAAAAAAAAAATTCACAGCGAATAACGATGTTACATGCTACAAGTTCTGCTATATAATAATTGTATTTAAATAAAAATGCTGACATTTGAAATAAAAGTTTTAAAAATCTAAACATTACAAAAAATACAAAAATATATTATTTTGTGGTTTTATATAGGAGACTTCGTAGTCTACAATTCGAACGTGAGTTTTTCGGTTTCGTTGCGGTAGTAGTGTTACATAATATTGTATTCATGTTGGCGTGTATAACTTTTTAATAACTCTACAAATGAAATTATTCGTGTGATTGAAAGATAAATTTTAATTTTTCCAGAGTTGTTCAAACCCTTATAATTTATTGTTTCTGAGCGTTAGGCCTACAACAAAAGTTTCTGCTTCAAGAAAACAAATGTGCTTTAAGAAAGACCTGCGGTAGCAATTAAGACATTCTATTACTATTTCCTGACCGCTCCACGTAAGTTAAGTAACATTTACTAACAGATGTACTAGCGTCGGAATCATCTGAAGAAGAGAAGAGACAGTTTTTATTACTTTAATTTTTTTTTCTATTCGTACGAGATATAATTCGTTGTGAAAACATACATTGTGACTATTTTCACTATAACAAAATTTTTTTAGCTTTCATAGTGTCTGTATAATGGCATGCTAAGGGCGTGGTCTAAATCAGTTTTCAACGTCACATCTTTATATTACGTACCAGATATTATTTTCTAATTTTGGACATAAATTGTGACTAAATTTTGTTCTTACTAAATATTTCTATATCTTACAGTTTTCGCGTAGTGACACGTAAATGTCATAATTTACATTTCACGGTTTTATGCACGCCTCTAAGACAAACTGACGTACCGTAAACTGGGGATTAGAAACACGGTGGTGAATAGAAACAAAACTGGAAATAAATTCCTAGCTGGCACACTTTGCTTAAAAAAATTATGATTACTATAATACTACAGTTTGCAAACTGTTTTAACTTGCCTACCAAAAAAATTTAAACAGAATTAATACAGAAAATATAGCTTTAAAATTGTGTTTCTATTCACCCAAGTGTTTCTAATCACCTCGTTTTACGGTACCAAACTGAAAAAATTTACGGTGAATAACGTTGTTAAAAGCGACGACGTCTTCTATATAAAAACAAAAAAATAAAATATTTTTCTATTAAAAATTTTTAAATTTAAATGTAAAAAATTTGCAGAAATTTTAAATTAAAATTTTAAAATTCAATATTTTTTAAACAAAAAAAAAAGTTATTGTTTATGTATAGGAGACGTCGTAGCCTACAACGCGGTTATTCACTGTACATTTTTCCAGCAAAATTTTGACGTTTATAATGTTACTACGCAAAAACTGGGAGAGATAAAAACATTTCATAAGATCAAAATTTAGAAACACAACTTATGTCTAAAACAAGAATAAAATCTGGCACAAATACTAATATAGTAATATGACGCTAAAATTGTTGTAGACCGCACCCTTAAGTCCGAATTTCCGTAAAATGGTTTTATGGTAGAAATGAAATTATTCACACTGAAGAAAAATGTCGTGGGCTACGTCAATTATGTACAAAACTGAATTGAGTAATGTTTTGTATTTTAAAAAAATTTCAGAAAATTGGCAGTTGTTTTATTTCAGTATCGGCAATATTTAAATAATAATAAAAAAATCTAATTCAATACGGTTTTCGAACCTGTCGTGATTTAATCCGTGTCACTGTCCGTAAATGTTAAGCTATTTGATTTCTGTAAGTCAGTTAGTTTTCCTTCATGGCATATAACCATTTTATGAAAATTTGGACTCTGGCATGCCGTTATACAATATCTATTAAAGCTAAAAATTTCCATTACTGTGAGTAGTCACAACTCACAATGTATTTATGTCTAGAAAACAAACCGTATTTCGTACAAATATAACATTATTAAAACAATTAAAATTTTCAGTGTACTCACCCCACTCGAAACGTTTTGTAATGTGTCACTCGGTGAAGAAAGTGTGTACTTTAAATCTTGGTGTATTATTTACGCATACTTATTTCTTGACAAAACAATTAATTTGTGTAGAGAAATATTGGATTTTTACTGTCATAAAACCCACAATTTATATTCCCTAGGGATTTTTACTAAATTGAAGAAATTTTTGTCAGCACTGTGTAACAGGCCATTTAGCCCTTAGTAAGGATTCAGTAATATGTATAATGCAAATACAGTAATTTAGGTTAGAATAATCGTGTAGATTCATTAGAAATTGCGTTGTAGTCAGGTTTGTTTGTTTAATGATACTCAATTACAATAATTTGTTAAATAGCATTTATATTTAGATTAGTAACGGAGCTATGAATTGTCTCACGGCCAGCTAACCCTTAACACAGCAGGGAAGGGAAAGTTGGAAACCAAGGGAAAGCTAGCCAGAAACATTGATATAGCATGGGAAACACAGCTGTAAACTAAGCCACAGAGAGGCGTGGATACACCGGTCCCGCTGAGCAATGTAATATTAATTTTGTTGGTAATCATCAGAAATTGTTCAAATTTTGTAAATAAGTTAATGTGAAAATTAATGTTAATGTGTGTTAATTTGGAAAATATACAGTAAATAAATACAGAGGAAAGACCGGGTTTGATATTATCAGCCAACCACGAGAGCTGCGATTGGCTGTAAGTTAAAGGGGTAGGGGGAGTTTCTAGGAGAGTTCACCGCGTAGGTGCGGAGTAGTTAAGGGGGACTTTTGCCGAAACCGCCACGAATGCCGGGAGTCGCAGCGAGAAAACGCGAACTTAATTACTCCTGTAACGGCCACCACGAAGTGTGGAAGAGCCCGGTGTCGCCGCAATGAAGAGACGCGAAAGTGCGCACTTTAATTGTGAAAAGGAACATAAGCGTTACGTTTCGGAAAGATAACACACAAATAGTATATCATCTCTCATGAGACTGACGAACCAAGGTCGGAGTTTCCGAAACATCTAAAGAAATAACTGCCGGTGTTATCATTCAGTATTAACAGAACCCCAAATATTCGAGAAGTAGTATTTAACAAATGTACAGTGCGATTTTCAGCGTTGGTGAGGTGAGATATGAGGTGAGTATAGAACAGCGCTGGAATGATGGAACAGGGGAAGCGAGATATCCCCGAGAAACCTCTCTGACCGTCACGATTCCCACATGAGAATACTCACGTCGACCCTTCTGGGAATCGAACCCAGATCACACTGGTGAGAAGCAAGTGTCCTTGCTGACAAAAAATTTTTAAAACACGCGAGATATCTAAGGCCGTGCTCCAAATAGCATACATATCAGCACTCGGACACATGCACTCGGAAGTGACGTTAGAGTGTGTTGTAACATAATATAGAGTGTGATCGAGCGCGCAGCGAGTGTTTGTATAAGAATCTTCTATGCACAGTCTATGTATATTCTACGGAGTATTGTTTGTTTACTGCTATCACATTTAGCGTGATATGTATTCTTAAGTCCGGTACACAACGTCCTTAATTATTTACTCAATTCATTTTAATTCAGTTCATAAACATCTATTAAGATTTCACAACACATTTCTGTAACAAAACGTTTGTGTTGTGTACATACTATACATCACTGTTTACTTATGTGTTTCAGCACATAAATGAGAAAAATATATTTGTGATGCTGGTTGTTAAGTTCCATAAATTACAGCAGTAAGTTTGCCGGAAACTACTTCACATACAAGAATTGCGCGTAGTTGCCAAATAAGTGCCACTATCTCGTATTATTTAGGTTCTGAAACATCCCACGGCCACGCTGGAGTGGGGGACAAGAATTTTATTTATATTCAAAACTGATTGGCAACCCTACTTGTGTACTACGCATGTGCTGTGGCTGAACCTATGTATATGAAAAATAGGACGGGCTCTATCTGTGAAATTAGATACGTAATTCTGTCTGGTACCAGCGTAGTTGCGGTACACACTGTCCACGGTCTATAAAGGCAGGGGTCTTGACATTGAGGAATAAAATATGACTTCCTTTTTGTCGCCGAGCGCTAGTAGTAATTTAGTGATGGAAGATTTGTCTTATTTTGTATTTGACTTAGCTTAAAATGTGTAGTTGTTATCGGAATTGCGTATTATTACATAGAAGGAAAAAAAAATTGAAATGTAATTTTGCATGGGAACACATTTTTTTTTTCAACTATAAAATTTAGTTTTTCAATCTTTTACATGTAGACACACATTGCAACGATTCTAAAATGTTGCAGGGCAGGAAATAATAGATTTTGCTCGAATGTGTTCACTGAAACAATAGTACATATTTTTTTTTTTCAGACAACTCACATAAACAGTTCCACAGATGCCAATGGACACAAAAATTTATCAGCTATATCAACTCACCTTATTAACATAATTTTATAAAAATAATTGCACAAATTGTAATGCCGCTAGATGTAAACAAGACAAATCTTCCACCAAATTACTACTAGCGCTCGACGGCAAAAAGGGGGTCACATCTTGCTGCAGAACATATGCAGTGTCAAGACATCTTCTTAGACCGTGACTCTGTCGCAGTGCTACTTGTACTGAATTAGGTACGGAATTAGGTTGTCAGTTATGGATAGTGAGTACCGGGCATTAAGAACGCCAGATAATGATAATTAGAACAAGACAATGGATGCACGATACCGGTGATTACAATGTTGGCAGAGTGCGGGTGCAAGTATTTATGCATTCCAAAAGGATTTGTAGGAATTCTGGGATCAAGTGCGAGTGTGAATGCGATAACGAGTGCGAATGCTATTGTCGAGTATATGGAACACAGCCTTAAGTAACCATTTTTCAGAGTTTCCCAAAAAATCGTTACACATGTAGTACATTGTAAGTTAAAACTACTTTCATGTTTTCTTTCGCTCATGTCGTGCTCATGCATGCTTATACATTTGCGCACTTTGACTGTTGTTTATTACATCAGACTTCTAAAGGAACTATTAATGAGAATAATTACATCCAACTCATGTACGTATAATACCTAACACAATGACTTCAGATTTATGTGTTTCTATAACACCGTATTTAATTTTTAAATATTGCTGTCCTAGGAAGTTGTCTAATCAAATGAAATAACTAACCTATTTAGGAATGTATATCAGCAAATTTAGAAGATTTCACGACATTGATAAAACATTTTTGATTATGTATTTTTCAAGAATTACGGGATCGATTAGTAAGAATTATAAGTTTTGTACACTTTATTATCTGAACTTCGATTTTACTAGTCTTCATGTCTACCATGTTGGAAAGTAGCTCGAGTGTAAAATATTACTTCTCATATCGGGATGTACGTGACAGATTTTATCTTTTAGATCTCATTTGCACCAACAGTGATAATGGTAGGCTTCTCTGTAATGCTGGTAACTTCTTAATATATACTTACGATTTGATTCGTGTATGTTCTTGAGAGGTTGCGGGACGTTATTTCTATATTACAGTTCTCTTTGAGGAATTTTCCTTTACTTTTGCCTAAGAAAAAGTGGTTTTAATTAATTGATTTGTAGAGGGTTTATTAACGTTCTCAGGTTTTATGTAGTTAGGTTTAACCAGGAACGACTTACGAACTATCTAAACCTATGAAAACGACACAAACATTCATGTCCGTGCTGGGATTCGAACCCAGGACCTCTCGCACCTTAGGCCGGCATGCCACCGACCAGAGGCCGGCAAAGTAAAAGTTAAAATGCTAGAATCAGATCGCCCGGTCATCTCTGCGCTTTTTTGTAGCAATTATTACGCATGATTTCATTATTTGAGACAGAATGAAAATACAGGCATTTCACAGTTAGGAACGATGCAGGTACTTTCATTCTGAAACGGGGTACAACTTATGCATATTTACAAACCGCAGTTGCTCTCCCACAAGCTTACTTGTCGACGCGTCTCGACTCTGCCCCGCAAACAATGTAGGTAGACGTGGTGGGAAGCGGCTGGCCTTGATGTAATAAGGGGAGGAGCGAGGAACTCAATTGTTGGAGCGTCAGACATCATGACATTCTCCCAGTCATGCAGCTATTATTTTCGCTGACACTTCCTGCACGTTCATGCCACGCAATCAAGCTGCGCTATCTGCGACCGCGTCCTTGAAGAGAGCTGTAATCTCGGTTTCTCGAGTATTCGTGAAAGCGTGCTCTTCAGTCTGTGTCGGGCTCTCGTAACCATGTTGAGCAGGATGAACGTGGCGGTGATACACCACACGTCGACCATGAGGCCAGAGCCTTGCCTCGGCGACCTGTCCATGTTCCTCGACCTCCTGGGGCGCCACCCTGACGTGCGGTACGCCGTCGTCGCCTGGGACGACCCCTTGGTGGACTGGACCTCCTTCACGCACTTCTTCCTCACCTCCAAGGTCGCGTACGTGTCGCAGTTCGAGGACTTCCTGCGGTGGCTGGACCGCCTGGAGGCGACGGTCGACGGGCTCGCGGCGAGGATGTTCAACCCTCCAGACGTCGTCAGGTGGAACTCGTCAAAGATGTACTTGAAGGACCTGGAAGGCGAGGGCGTCCGCGTGCCGCCCACCGTCTGGCTGGAGTCGGAGGATGACCTGAGGACCTGGGACGCGGGGAGACTGTCGGGCGAGGTCGTCGTGAAGAACGTCGTCGATGCGAGCGGCATCAGCGCCTGGAGGTGCCACCTGGAGGAAGGAAGGCTTCCCTCGTGGGCTCTGGAGAAGCTGCGCGACCAGCTGGCCGTCTCCAGCGCGAGGGACGGCACCGTGGTGCAGGCGTTCGTCGAGGACGTCCTCACGGAGGGCGAGTGGTCACTGATGTTCTTCGACGGCCAGTTCAGCCACGCCGTGCTGAAGAGGCCGAACCTCGGCGTCGCCGGTGACTTCCGGGTGCAGCAGAGGCACGGTGGAGGTTTCTCGCCGGTGAAGAGAGAGGACGTGCCGCCGGCCGTCGAGGCGTTCGGAGAGCAGGTTATGGCGTCACTGCGGTTCTCGCGGCCGACGTTGTTCGCACGAGTGGACGTGATTTGTTGGCGAGGCACGCCGTACCTCATGGAGCTGGAGCTGCTGGATCCATACCTCTTCATCACGAGGCCCGAACAAGCCGACATGCTCTTACAAGCCTTCCTGAGGGCCGCAGCGGAACACGAACTTGCCTTGAAGGTGACTCTCTAGGTATACGCTGCATTCGTGTGTGTGAGGTACGACGTCGGTGCCGCTAATCCGCGTATGTAATGCATGTTCGGGCCTTAATTTCTGGTGAAAAGATTTGTGCGCCAGTTTGTTTCACTGTCTCATGTGCACATATGAAGTTCTGATTCATGGTTATTGGCAGGATGTAATATTACACAGACGTGGCTCATTTGACTGTGCCAACAGGATCAAGGTTACTGCGACACCACACGTATGTGATTTGCTGGTAGAACCAGGGGGTGACACTAGCTAGGGCCTACGACCTCTTGTTTGAGCACTAACGATTTTATATTACCATCTTTGTGATGGCTCCGAAAAATACTACAAAATGAATTGAAATAATATATTTGGCAATGTTTCTGTAATAATTAATGTGCACGATTGTGTTACCTTTATAAATATAAGTGTAAAATAGTAACATTATAAAGTAACAGACAGTTTACATTTAAAAATTTAGCTTGGTGGAAGTTTTTACTCGTTGGGTTTGTCAACCTGATCGTTTAAATTTTATTGATTTTTGTCGTACCACGTGTGTGTTGTGAGAAGCTGTTATCTTCAAGTTGTAATTTCTTTGACATATGAATTTAAAGGCGAGAGTTTAGTATTTTATGTATCTCGAGTGCCGTTGATTGTTACATTTGTGCGATGTATTGAATGTACAGCTAAAAAAATGCGTGTAGTAAAATTTTGACTGCCTTGTTGCGGACACCATAACCAAAACATTCCCCCAAAAAATCTTTTACAAACTTATACCACAGTTGATATGTTCGAATAAATTTCTTACACATACATGTATATATATATATATATATATATATATATATATATATATATATATATATATATATATATATATATATATATATAAAGCTCCCAATAAATGTCCTGCATTATTAAAATTACAAAATAAATAGGGTTACATACGTAGCTAACGATGTCGTTTTGCAAGGACAAAACTAAATTCTCTTTAAACTTTGTTAAACTGAAAATATTCGTAAATAAAAAAACAGCATATTTAGTTTACATGGTGTAGCAAAAATTCTATTTTATTTGTTTTCTTTGATAGAGTTTTATTAAGTAAATATAAAATTAAGCAGGCGATTTCCAGTACGATTTCGAGCTACGTGGTTGGCAACATAATAGTCGTTAGTGAGGCCAAACCGAACTAGAAAATAAGACGTGAGGCTTAACCTGGGAGTGCCAACTCTGTCCTTTATATGCTCCTTGGGTAGAACCCTAAACACTGAGAGTTAAAAACAGCCAATCACTGACCATGAAGCAGGGCTGCATATGTGGACATAAGGCTTTGAAACAAACTGTTGCAGAATTCTTTTGGCGAAAAATCGTGGGCTCTAGTCCCTAGCGATGCGTAAAAGAATTTTGCCCCATTTTGTTTCAGTACCTCACGTCCACACCTGCATGTTTGCTTTATGGTTACTGGCAGCGCGTCTTTGTAAAGCGACGCGTTTAATGTAACTGTGCCAATCACAATAAGATTACTGCAACACCACGGAGGTATTTTAATTTTCTAGTGTAAGGGGGGGGAGGGGGGGTGAGTGGTAGGAACGTGTATGTATATATGTGTTTATTCAAAAATATTTATTATCTTATACACATAACGTTACATATAACAAAGTGTGTTTCAAGATTTAAGTATACCTACAATATTTAATCATTTAAAACTTTTTTGATATGTTATTTCATAACTTCTCCGGTGATGGTGGTAAAGCTCCGCGGAAAGTAAGGGAAAAGGCGATTGTTTCAGTTGGCAACATTGAACTGACCGCAGCAGAGTGTTGACTTGTTGACAATCGCTTGGTTAGGCTCGTTTTACAATGGTACAGAAGCGAACTATAACGGATGAGGATGACAGAACGTAAAAAAAAAATGTATTAACTTCCGCCTGCCTATTCTGCAGTACACTCGGAAACGTAACAAATTGTTAACTTATTGTATTTCAGGATCTATGGATGCCTATCATGGCGAACATTCACAAAATCCTTTGCTGTGATTGGTTGCTGTTCTATGTGTATGCACAAGTAATTAATATTACCATTTATTATGTCAGCATCTCCACAGAATGCATCTCTATGCACACGACCACATTTTGATGTTGTCAATATCGGCAGGTAAGAACACGAAGAGGTTAGTTCTTGTGCGAACTATCTATATTCTATGTTTACTGTTATGTTATCAATTGTGAACCCATCTTAACGCTGCAGTTTACAATATCTTATTTTCTACATGTGAAAATTGCTACATAAATATAATGTTAATAACAGTAGTAAACTATAAAAACATCTGTTTTCGTGGTTTATTATTTTCTGTGTATATTTTGAAGTTATAAAGCGGCGCCTTCTACACCAGTCGAAACACGGATACAGAAGAGATGGGAGTTGACCATTTTGTTCCGTGAATCCGCACGTATCCGCATCCGCTTACGTGCGATTGTCGGTCATCTGTTTCCGTTTCTGTGGTCCATATGCGCGTACGTGTCACTGTAGAACGCGCCTTAGTAGACAAAGACACGCACGGATGGTTCGAATGGCGGACGAACAGATGACGGATGTAGATTACTAGCATATTGTACGGAATGTGGCTTTAAACACGTGTGTTTGAGACGGACAAGGCGCAACCTTAAAAAACAACCCTTAAAATCTGACGACATGTCGAGTGATTTAAGTGCACCGAAAGTATTTTGTTTTTACATTTGTTTCAATATAGTTTATGCTGAAATACGTGGATTGTAGATACAGAAATTCCACGGGCATTCTATCATATACAGTCTTCGAGCCCCGCACAAGCCAAGAATAATAGTAATTTTTTCACACTAGTAGGCTCACGAGAACTGTATGTAAAAATATATACGCAATTTGAAAAAAACATGCATTTTGAACAATTAATTACTATGCAAAATATGTGCAAAACACATGCTATGGTGCGTTTGTCTCGTACTATAAATCTCGTACGAGAATCTCTCGTGCAAGGTGGATCTCGTATGAAATTAGAAGATAGAACATGAACTTTTTTACGCAAGGTCCTGAAAATTTCAGGGTTCCAACTGTATATCAACATTGCACATAGCAGTCAATTACAGTATGTAGCCTATTACTGAAGTGGAGATGAATGTGGCGAGTCATGAAATATGGCAACCATATTTTTGAAATATACAGTAAATATTTTAAACATTGGTTGTTTGTTTACATTTCTACTTAGATGCTATATATGTGTGTACGTACGTATAACGTATGTGTATGTATGTATATAGGGCAAGGTATGCTAAGGGATAGAGGTAATTGAAACAATGAGTAATGGTAATGCAAAACGTAATTTATTTGCAGCTGTCTACTCTAAAACGCCTGAATAACGATCATGTTACAGTCACGAGCATATCACGAGATACAAAACAAATAATTATTACATACATAATGGTTAAAAATTCAAAACAATACATTTCGCAGTCCTCTATACAAGTTCTTTGTTCGTAAAATGTCTTTATAACCACTCATGGGTGGTAGACCCAATGTCCTAGCTCGGAGCACACCCATGATCCTCTTGCAGTACTGGAATGCCCATGTCGACACAACTCGCAGCAAACAATATCGCCGAAGACTCTGAGTACCGCTCGCAACCCATCACTTTCCCACGACTCACTCAAACAGACGATGCCTTTCGCGAAAAACTGTGGCACAGCTCCATTATATACTCTTAATCAAGATTCCATAAATCTCGCGGCAACTCTCTGGCTCGGAGCTCCGAGAAACATGTCGCATCAGGGTTAAATCACCGTCAGGGATCAGTTAATAAGCACAAGAATTCTCTAGACAGTGATATACCTATACTGTTATGTGAGTCTTTACGAAACTCAAGACAGGTATGCAGATGGCTGCCGCGGCACGTAACAAGGAAAATGCGAGCTGCACAGAGCGAACCGAGGTTCTTTAGCCATGTTATTCACTATATAAAATTACGCTGTTCGCATAATAGTCACGGCTCGCAACATTGCTGCCTCCTTAAGTCTGTTCGTCCCGGGCAGACACAATAGTCTCTGGTCCATCACAGAGAACCAGTCCGTTAATATGAACAACCTTGGGCATTTTTTCCCGAGAGCCTCAACGAACAATCCGAATAACCATGTAATTTATATTCTTGACAATCTTATAAGGATCTTTCCAACATTTGTGTAGTTTCGGACAGTATCCTTTTCTTCTCTATCGGTTGCATAGCCACACCAGATGCCCCTCTTGAAATATTTCTTCAGGTCCCTTTCGATCACACCTCGTTTTCATTCGGTCACAGTTGACCCTTAAACGTTTTCGAACAAATTCATGGACTGTGCCCAACTTGCGACACACTATTATAGTATTGACCTAAGAGCAGCGTCATTCCTCTGATCTTCGCCAATCTTTTCATCAGTTCCAGAAAGAAGATTGCCAGTTGTAAACTCTTGGCTTCTAGTTATTTGAGCAGTCGATGTCTTCCCAGTCTTCTATTGCCACTCATAGTGACATCTCATTGTATCGCGTGGCCCCTTGGACGGTTAGTCAGCAGTGTCGTGAAAGTGTCCAGTTCTGTGTTGTATTTCAAAATCATACTCTTTAAGGTGCTGTGTCCACCGAGCTAGTTGTCCTTCAGTGTCTTTGAATTTCAGCAACCAGTGAATGAAGCATGATCTGTTCGTAGAATGAAATACCATGTGTATAAGTAATGGTGAAGGTATGAAATAGCCTTAACCATTGCAAGACGCACCCTGCGGGTTACACAGTAATTTCTTTCTGGCTTTTGTAACACTTTTATGTTATATTCTAATGTCCCCATCCTGCATCACAGCATCAATTCCCACATCGCTTACAACTGTGTCTAAAATGAAATCGCCTTCACTGCTAGGGTAGCCTAGAAACGGAGGAGAAAATAAAATGTCCTTTAATTTTCTAAATGAGGATTCACATCCAGGGTTCCAGAGAAATTTTCTTTAGCATCAGTTAGCTTTGCGATTGTGGCAAACCCATGCACAAAACCGATTATAAGCACATGACCCAAGGTAACTTCTTACTTGAGTTCGATCAGTTGGTTGTGGCCAGTCCCTGAGATTGCTTTTGAGTTCTCAAGATCTGTTTCTATCCCTTTAGCTGACACTACAGGCTTTTGGAAATCCACTAAGGCATGAGATTGAATTGCCAAGTTCCTTTTCCTTGTACAGAAAATACAGTCTTATCTCTATCCTTTGGGGACACTTAACATTGCAAGTACCCACTTTTCATGTCCAAGATTGAGAACCATTGGGATCTAGCCAGACTATGTATAGTGTCATCTATCCGAGGAAGTGGGTACGAGTCTTTCCAGGTCACATCAATCAACCGCTGGTAATCAACACAAAATCTTGTGGAGACATCTTCATTCTTAACCAAATACAATGGGAGATAACCATGCCTGATCGATGGTTCTATCACATCTAGATCCTTCGTTTATTTTAGAATATAGTCAAGTATATCATGTGAGGCCATAGGCAGACGTCTAGAGAGTGGCTTGATAGGTCTTGCCTCTCCTGTATTAATATGTTGGTATGCGCAGGATATCCTACCAAGATCAAGTGAACTACGTGAAAAAGGATTTTTATTCTTAATCAAGAGGTCTGCAACAGCTTTCTCTTATGTCTCTAGTCAAGGTTTTCTCTTGTCCTCTCCAGGAGTTTTATAAGTGGTTCTGGCAGAGTATGCTTAATATGGCCTCCCCTTAAGGGGTATTGATCCCTACTACCTTGGATTTATCTGTTTCTTCTCAATAACTTCTGTTCCAGTCGATGTATTAAATTTTTGTAACGACAGGGCATAAATACAAACTTAATCGATTTTGTTTAATTGTTCGAACCATTATAAATTCATTATTTTGCAACGGTAAACAGCTGAAAAGGAAAAATTGCTTTATTTACGGGAGCGACTAAACAGGCCACAAAATTAACCGAAGTAATGCCATACGGATTCCAAAAAGTGAATGAAACAATATACTATGCCATGTCAACGTGAAAAAAGTAAACCAATGTCTCTATTCCCTGATTTATAAGAAAAACTGTAAAACCGATCTGACAGGGATCAATCCCCCTTAAGACCTAAGGACAGGTTGTGTTTATCTGGGAAACCAGCTTACACAACCCAATTGTGGCCCCCTCCTCAAGACGAATTGCCTTGTTGGTCAAGTTTACCATTCTAACAGGTAAATTATCCAAACTTATTGAAACCAAAGTCCTTGCTACAAATACTCCATCAGGAAGGTCACTCCCTCTACTCGTAGACTCAATCAATCCAGAGTCATTCACAAATTTACCTACACAGCTCCCTGGTATCACAATTTCACTTGGGGCTGGCAACACAAAGGCATATTTTTCGAGCATTTCCTATCAACTTACCATCTTATATCTTAGGTCAAAATATTTTTCTCGGTATCCGCAGGTCTATTTTCTCAATATTTGACATTGGTCGTTAATGATGACGTCTCAGTCGCATAGAGTACCTCTGGGAGAATATGTTGTGACAGAGCTTGGTTTTAGTGGAAAGTGATTTGTTTTGTAGATGTCCAAGTTATTTTTGTACATTATATTGAAGTAATTACTATTAAATGTCAATAAGTTTGTTGGAAATAGATAGCTTTCTGCAAAATAACCTATTTGTGTAAACTGTTTTCAAACGGCGCATTTTCACGATATTCTTGCACAAGAGTTAACATGAGAGGTCTCGCACGTAAATTAATATTCTGTGGTGTAAATACTGCTTAATCAGATTAATGTCAGTTTTTTGTCCTTTGCGAACGGTAGTGTTAGTCATTTGTAATTGGTTATTGTTAGGCGATATAGCAAACCTCTGGATAAAATATGCCCTATCATTATTTCTGAGAAGTATAAGATCACAGTACAAAATAATTGCGGTTTTTACAAGAAAATGCTTGAAAACAAGTTTTACAAATAGAGTTTAGCAGACACAAAAAAACAGCGAAGACAATTTAAAAACTAAAAAGAACAAATTGAATTATTGTGTATTCGCATATTGTTCTATGTAAAGTAAACTCATAGAAAAAGTAAGGTGTTACTAGATTGGTATCTCCTATGTTAACTTCTTTGGCCGAGTACGCCTAGCGATTGTGGCGCCTTGCGACTGGTCATGAACTAATGGTAGCCAAAGATTATATACCTAACAGAAAGATGAGCAACTCAATGATTTTTTTTTTCGTGCTAGTAGTTGCACCTAGCGCTCCCAGTGGTCACTCGTGGAACTAACGAAAAAACTACGCGATGCTAGCGCTCCACATGGCGTCTCCATAAACTAGTGGCGGTAATTTTAAATTTATTAATTTTCCATGAAAAAAAACAAAGCTATGTTAAAAAAAATGCACATTTATAATGCCATGGGTCTATTTATATGCTATTTGATAGGTTTTAATTTTTAAATCTTGATAGAGAGTACATATCACCAAACTGTTACATAGAAATGTTGGAAATTTTTTGTACTACGATACCTTTTTTTTTTTTTTTCCTCATAAGTTTAAATGATTCTGGCTAGTTATTGACATTAAGAAAATAATGTTTAGCCAAATCTATTGAAATTTATTTACTGAAAAACTTGCCATCATAGTAAAAAATATTTTCAACATTTATATCTAACAGATATATTTGTACAACTTTTGGGAGAAGTCTGGCAAACTACGATGACTTCAGGTAACATCATATCAGGGTTTCGAAGTACTGGAGTTTATCCTGTTGATGGCAAGAGATTCCCAGAACATGAATTTGATCCACTCGACCTAAGAAAATACAAGGAGAGGCAGTTTTTAGATGCATGTACTGTTCCATCTCACAGCTCAGAAAATGAACTGTGCCAAAACAGTTCCCTATCAAATGAATCAAATTCCATTCATCCAGCTCCTACAATCTTGCAACCACCAGGTCATTTAGTCCCAACCTGCCCTTCTCCCTCACAAACTGGTTTTGTCATGTCACATATTTTTTAACTCGTTTAACTCTTCTAAAAATTTGCACATTACTATTAACTTGTAAGCCACTAGTGATGATACCATAGTTTCTCTGTGCACTGAACTGGACACAATTAGTGGGATGACATAGCCTACGACGATGCTGGTTCCAATGAAACTCTCTGGGCCCATGCTAAAGAGTGAAACAATTTTTGTCATTGTTTGTAATAATCAAGTAATAGAGAAATTGAACGGAATTCTTCCATTTTTCAGAATTAAAACAAGGAAGTTACGAACAAAGCCTAACAGATAATTTTGCCGCATACTCGGAGTTATGTATGTGTAAATAGTGACGAGGTTACATAACCTAAAAGTAAACATGCATGTTGCTGTCGTTAGAATGTTCAATGAAGCGCGGTACAAAAAAAATAAATTGGGCATCTGATAAATAATTGAATATACATTTATATACTTTGTAGTTATTTTGAAATAAATCCATTATTATGTTTTGTCATGTTTACTGTGTTACGGTTTAGTCGAATAGTTTTTTGCCTTTCCCAGGCAATTTGCGACGAAATCTCGTACATTGGCTTGTGATAGCCCTAATTGACATGCCGTAACTTTTCATTAACAAATAAGGTTTTAAGTTACTTGACAATGTGCACTACACATGGGCAGAAGACAGTAATTACAGGTACAGAACGGCGTTTGAGAAATAGGATAGCAAAATTCACAATTTTAGCACTTTTACAGTATGCCTAGCTTAATACGTTGCTTAACCCTTTACCGAAAGGTTATTTTATAGTTACAACTTCATTTTAAGAAAATATTACAGTAGGCAAGGCAATCAAGGTTGGAGAAATTTGGGGTAGCAACACTGAAAATCACCGGGTAGGAAACAAATCTTGGGCAGGGGTACAGAAAATGGTAATGCAAGAACATTATTAAGGCAGAGGCAGTAAAAATTGTAGGGTAGGGACATGAGGCAGTGGTACAGAAAACTGTAGAGTATGTGAACAGAAAATTGTATGCCACGACCATAAAAACATTAAAAAATGGTGCATCTCTGTAATAAATATATGGTGCGCCTCAGTGAAACAAATAACCAAGCCTAACCGAGGAATTTAATAAAACGCGAACAAAATGGAAACTATTTATGTAACAAATTTTTACCTGGCATATTCAGTCTCGGGAGTTTGCGTCGAGCTGCTTTTTACCAGGGCTTAAACAGTTTGACCTGAAATGCAAACTGCGAATCTTCAATTTTCTGTAGATGTCATTATTACTATTTGAGTAAATCTCGGCGAGGTTACGAGTTTCTTCCAAACCTCAAATCGATAATGATCGTAAACCACAGGAAACCTGTGCTTTGAAGTCGATTTATCTTGTCAACAGTGCCCAACACTTCGTCATTTTTAATATGTATGTGCGTTACAAACGGACGCCATTACAATTTTCAAATCCGGGCCACTGCGCCTGCGCGGACGAATAACAAAGCACTAGCGCCTGCGATTGGTCATTAAATTAAACAGACGGTCAACGAAAGCCCTATAGATAGGGCCACGATTTTGTCGCGAAAAATTTTTTGCCCCTCTTTGTTTCAGTGTCTCACGTGCACATCGGCAGTTCTGTTCCAAGGTAATTGGCAAAGTTTCTTTGTTCAGACACGTTTCTCATTTCACTGCACCAATCAGAATAAGATTATTGTGAGTGTGTACGTCTATAATTTGCCAAGGCAAGTGACAGTAAAATCATCCAACCACAGACGATGTAGCAGAGCTGCAGGTGTGCACATGACGCATCGAAACCAAATGTTGCAAAAATATTTTCGCCATAAAATCGTGGCTCTAGCCATAAAATCGTGGCTCTACCTATAAAAATAACACGCCCTGAGTAAACTTAAGCACACTGTCGCATTTTACAATACATATTGTGTGTTGTCAAAAACATTTAATGATAATTCATACTCACGTAAAATTGTACAAGAAATTGTGTGGTAATATACGCAATATTATATTTAGGGCCGGTTTATCAATGTCTGATTAAAGCCTTGGTTAGCTAATTCTATGATTATATTTAACCTACTGATTAAGTGGTGATTAAATCTGAAGTGTTAACAAAGTACTTTAATCTTGTGTTTAGCCAAATATCGGTTGGTAAATGTGGCAACCATGCAATGCGCATCAGCTTGTGATTGGCTGCAGTGAAGTGTTTTGTTTGTCTATTTAGTTGTGCTGGTTAGCGGTGTTTGTATACATAATGGAAGAAAATAAGCAGCCGTGCCGAAAATTTTGTTTCTGTGGAAACAGAAATGATAATTTATCTTGCTGAAAAATACGCACGTATAAAAAAAGTCACGTCGTAACTTGGAAACAGAAAGATGATGCATGGAAGAAAACCGAAGTAGAATTTAATTCACGTAGGAACCTATATGTGTAACAATCTACAAAATTATGTAACAATAACATAACCTACAATAGGTATTATAGTATACAAAAGTATCTAAACACATGTAATACAATCTACAAATTTATATTAAGAACTTTTCAATCCAGATTCCCTGATCATCATATGTTTTATTTTTTCCGAAGAAATAAAAATATATATTTAAATAGACCTACCATTACCCAAGATATGTAGTACAATGTACGAATGAGAGTTAACATATCTAGCAAAAGTTTCTAACCAAGTATGCAATATATAATGTATGGAAGTATAGAGACATCATGCAAAGGCATGTGACATAACTACCAAATGTTTTCTCATATCCTATAAAAGAATATTTCTTACCCGAACGTACTAAAGTTTATGGGATGTAAATAAAACAAGTACACACCTGTCTGTGGTCACTTCAGCTGTCCTTCAATTTTTTCTAGTAGTACTAGGAAAGTATTTTTACTCAGGCGAAATCTAATAACAAATTCATGGTCATATATTTACGCGTGATTTGGGCGTTCCCGAAAAAGTCTTGGCCTGTTTATGAAATCTACTATTTCTTCATCATCATCTTCAAACAATAAATTTAAATCATCTGCCATCATAACCTAAAAACTGTCACTGTTTATGTTCTTGTTTGTTTTAAAAGTCCTGTTTAACTCTGTAATCAATACCTCTTTTTATGATTGAGATAACTTATGGTTACCGACTGCTAACCCATTGATTAATCTTAATCACTACTTGAGAAACAGATATTGTTGCTAACCATTGGTTAAATTTTAATCAGAGGTTAATCAGAAGAAAATTAGACATTGAGAAACCGGACCTTAATATATTGATAATATTTGGATGTGTAATTTTAAAGTTTTAATGATTCTACTTAATTTTGAGCAACTTTTTATTATGATAAAGTTGTTTAACTGATTTCATAATATTTTCGTAGACATACAATGTGTGATTTTACACCACCGAAATTAGCATTAGGCGCCATCATCCTGGTAAACAACATATTATTTGTTTTCCTGTTAGAGCATTAAGATTTACGTACGTAGCAGCAACTTAATTTCCTGCTCTTCATGGTGCTGAATGTGCTAGTTGGGAACCATCTGTCAACATTTTAGATTTAAAATTTGTTACTTAAGAAAAATTATACTGTAAACTGTGCAAAGGGAAGGTAAGATCACGTCAACAGAAATCATTACAGACGACGCCATTTCCTTTGCTAAGAAAACATCCCAGCATTCACCTGGTGGAGTGGATTCGGGGAACAACGTAAAACCGACATCGAAATGGCCGGAGCCGGGGATCCAAACGAAGTCTTCGTAAATGCGAGCCTAACGTATTATTGTTGCGCCACCTCGCTCGGTTACGATATGTGTACAATTTTAATGCACTGGCGAATTATCCTTATAAAATACTTACCAAAGTAGTTAAACAAAACAGGTATGTCTTCCAGGCAATAATTAACCTATAACCGCGCCCGCCGCATACGACGCGCTACAAACGCGTTGTAGTGTGTTCGTAAATACGTTTTTATTTACGGAGCATGTGCCCATTGCGCCAATGTACAAAAATAGAACACACTTCAGACAAAGACGGAATGCCAGCAAGCCACCATGATCGTTTTAAAAACACTGTGTCAAAGCCCATATAAAAATGGGTTTTTAGACTGCAGTACTTCAAAAATGTATACTAACTGGATGTATGCGAATTGCGAAACTCTGGTAAAGACATATACTGAACTTTGTTACAGACCTTCCAGCAATGAAATTGTGTGTGATCTCTTAAAGTCTCGGGAATCTTGTACGCTAGTTCCTCACTTGATTCGTTGTGGCGATGAGGTATTTTATGCGCGTTTCAGTGTCACCCTTATAGCTCCGTCACTTCTGAGTCTCTAGCGTGCAGATAAGTGTGTTCTTAAAATTATTTGTAACGTAATTTTCAAACAAAAATGTTTTTGACTTGGTATTTTTTTTTATAACTGAAAGTAAAAATGCAGGTATACATTATTTTGAATTTTCTCTACAATTACCCATTTAGCGACTCATCGGCCAAGGACATTGGAGTTTACCATAAATTCCAGCTCCGATTCATATTGCAAGTGCTTATTACCTTCTCACTTCGGCGGGTTCAAATCCCGTTGAGGTAACTCCCGATTTTCGCTCGTGGGAAACATAGCGAAAGTTGCCGTTGGCCGTTGGTTTTCTTGTGATACTCTCATTACCTCCATCTTCACACTCCAACGCTACCCCACCATCCTCACAAGACCACAGCACCTGCCTCGCGGCTCACCTCAGTTTTAAACGTCATTTATTTATTTTTATAATTGTAACATATATTTTTTCTTACTTTAGACATAAATTGTAATTAAATCTTTCTCTTAGGAAACTTGTGTAGGCCCTACCTCTCATAGCTTTTGCGTAATGAGTAATAAACGTCAAAATTTACTATTTACGTTTTTATGTACGCCACTAAAACCAACTGACATACCAAGCCGAAAAAATTCACAATGTATAACAATGTTGTAGGCTGTGTTTGAAATGTACAAAAACAGGACATTAAATATTTTTGTGTTCAATTAAAAATGCTGAATTTTAAAATTAAAATTTAAAAATTTAAACATTTTTTTTAAAACACAAAAACATATTCTTTTGTATTTATATATGTCAAATCATAGCCTATAACATTGTTATACACTGTGATTTTTTTTCGGTTTGGTATGTCAGCTGTTTTGAGTGGCATACATAAAACCGTAAAGTGCAAATTTTGATGTTTACGACTCATTACGCAAAAACTATGATAGATGCACAAATTTCCTAAGAGGAAGATTTAATCACAATTTGTGTCTAAAATAAAAAATAATATCTGGTACAAATATAAAAACAAAAAAATACGTTGAAAACTCAGGTAACCGCTCCCTTAAGAGATCATGGCTCGTGATATATTGCTGACTATATTGTTTTAAGTCAATAAGTCAGCGACCGGGTATATACTATATAGGTTCTCGCATAATTTCTAGTATTTTGGGACAACAATCCTCTTGTCTAGAGTAACAAAAGATGTTATATGAGCGTATGTCCAAACATTCAACGTTACTATACTACAAGTCTCGTTAAAACTGTGCACTGCACGCGTACTGGACCATACTGTGGAATGTTACAACGGACAATACCTAACATCCAATTAAATACATTCGTCCGACATGTAGTTGTCAATAACAGCTGGAATTACATTCCACGGTAACAACGCGCCAGGCACAACACAAAATGTATTGAGAACTTTAGTTCTTAAATTTTTGCATTTTCGTACCTATGTTCACATAGTATATATATATATATATATATATATATATATATATATATATATATATATATATATATATATTGTTCTAGATGTGACGATTGTCCCTTCAAAATATTGACATGAAATTTCGCCACACCTTGTCTACAAGTTAATGCCTTTGAAAACAAAACATCTTACCCGACTACCTGCTCTTTAGCTGTCATAACGAAACACTCCAGATAGTGCGAGTGTAAAAGCTTAAAGCTGACACTTTATGAGAATGTGAGACCCGGGTTAGCATAAATATGAGCCTTCCCTTAGAATTTTTTGGGTTGTGGACATACGCCATTGCTCATGTTTTGCTCATCAAACCTGTGTTGGATGACAAAGAACGAAAAAACGAACAAGGAGAAAAATAAATATAAAACACACTGTTACTTTTTTTTTTTTTTAAATAATTGTTATTATAGACAACAAAGAATTCTAGAGAAAGAATTCAGTCGAATATCGTCACAACATCCAGACACAGATGACAGACACAAATATAGAACCTGATTCCTAATATTGAAAAAGATGGAAATAGACAAAAATGGCGTATGCCCACAAACCAATAAATTCTCATTGTAAACTCCCATAGCAACAAACATTTAAAAATCTCATGAACCCTCCCCCTCCATTTTTTTAAATGTTGTGAAGGCGCTCATACTTTCCTGTCATGTTTGCTACGTTGTCATATCTCTGACCTCGGCAGTACCACAGAATATATTGATATATAACAGTGAAATAGCCAGTAGAACGGCGAACTCAGACACGCTCACCAGCCAAATGGCTTCTCTGGCCAGCAACATGGCGAAAACACCTACTGCCAATCAGCGTAAGGCAGCTGCTCTGCTAGCCGGCAGTCAGGCCAATAGGAAACCTGTAGTAACATGCAGGAGCCAAACATACACGGGGCTGGTATCAACAACTTCGAGTAGCCAATAAGCGGCGAAGTTCGCTCGTATTAAATGAGCCGCCTCGTCATTTCGCTTCTGTATTATTATTCAGTCTTTGGCAATACTGAATATCAATTACATTGTTTATACTTGCACTTTACACATAAATAACCAGCAAACAATACTGTTTAATAGGACCTTAACAATGCCCAATCATTAAAAAATATAAATCATGTATATTTTTAACCCAAAAAGTGCGGTTAGCTAGAATATGAGACCCGAGGAACAAATTACTCCTTTGCCCCTCTCTTGACGCAGCCCTGCCGCAAGTTCTAAGTTTGAGAAGTACAGGTGTCAACAATAAGAAATACACACGACAGGTGAGGAATGCGGAAATTAAATTTAAATACTGAGAATCTGTCCGGCAGACTAACGAAAACATTGCAAAAACGAGAAGGTGAATTAAATATCCTTACTGTGTCTGTACGTACTGCCGAATTTCTATGACGAACAGCAGCCTATAGGTTGGTTAACTAACGTGCGGAGGAAGAAATAATTTGTGTTTCGTCAACATTAAATCATCACCAATCGCAATTATTAATAAAAGGAGGGAATAATTATCCAAAAAACTGCAACACATGCTTTAAATAAACACACTCCTTATGTTAACAAAGGAAACTAATTAAACGCCGATATATCATACAATGTTCACAGTCACACATAACAAACAAATCGTCAACAAACTGCTCTAAAATGACCACGCTAAGTTACAAAAAAGTCCTGAGTAAATGGAAAATGAACAAAATCCCCTAAATGTGTCAATGCGCAAAACATCAATACAGAATAACATTGCCTATTAAATAAACCATACTCAGCAATGTTCGTCGTAAAGTTTGTCAGAAACTCAACTTAAGCATCGCACGCACCCTAAAAATACTTGTGACATAATATTGTGTACATTTATTGCCTCAGACTACGGCACGTAAAATAGTATTTGGTAGTTACAATTTTTTAACAAAATAACCTTGCAGACCTGTGATCAATATCCAATCCAGATAATCTTATCAGCACTTTACTCGGGTTGCAGTGAAATCAGCACATTTAAACGATAAAACTCGATGACCAAAAAAATAAGAAATAAGTTCTGCCCATACCTTATCAAACGAGGCACAAAGACCTAAGACAACTAGCATGCTGAGACTCTCTCCCGTGACTCTCAATTTGACACACGTCAATATGGACTATAGCCGTAATTTTCAATGTAGATTTTCCTTGCGAAGATTCGGCGCCATGTATCAATTATTTCCACGGAATCGCCGACTCCAGCAAACTATACCAATTACACCAAAAAAATAGTGCATACTCAAACTGTGATCTTTGAAAGAGTGGTGCCTTTAATTGGTGTGCATGATTGGATGAAGTTGTTTAAACATACTCCATTGCCATGTAGAAGTCAGTCAAAGTGAACTAAAGAGAATAGAAAAACATTAAAAAAAACAGAGTATGCTTTAGTCAACAGGATACATACGCAACATAAAATTCCATAAATAGAATCTGGTCAAATAAAACCAGGACAGCAAAATAAGCAAGAAAAATAACAGACACCGCAAAGGCAGGCAAGATTAAATATATGAACCACAAATATAAAATAAAAAGACAACACAACGTTGAGTCGAAACACAACCCAGTTGCTTATCAGACACGAACAGAAAACAACATACGACAGAACGCTGATATTTCAGTAATGAAAACATTGCCAAAACGATGAGGTGAATTAATTCTCCTTGTGATGGTTCGTATTGAAGCAATTCTTGACGGACAGGTTAGTAGACTACCGTTCTCAGGGCTCTCGGAGAATGAAATAATTTGCGTTATCGGGTGAGAAGACTATATATGCAAAAGGCGTCTTCAAAATTTCACGAGTGTAGGGTAGATATGACAAAATTTCAACGGGCGCGGTCTACCGCAATTTTCATCATCATTATTAAATTTTTTATTTGTACCACATATTTTTTTCTTATTTTAGACACAAAAAGTGATTAAATTTGGCTCTTATGAAATTTTTTTATCTCTCATAGTTTTCGCGTAATGGCTTGTTAAAGTCATATTTTGCATGTTTCCGTTTTAACGACCACACTAAAACCAACTGATATATAAACTCAAAAAAATCACAGTGGATAAATACATTACAGGCTACAATGGCATGCTCATAAAATTAAAAAATAAACAATATTTGTATTTTTTAAAAAAATATTGAATTTTTTAAATATTTATTTTCAGTTTCAGCATTTTTTTTAAAATTCAAATAATTTTTATTCTTTAATTTATGAGCATGTCATTGTAGCCTGTAATGTCTTTATCCACTGTGATTTTTTTTTTTTCAGTTTGGTATATCAGTTGGTTTTAGTGCGGTCGTTAAAACGGAAACATGCAAAATATGACTTTAACAAGACATTACGCGAAAACTATGAGAGATAAAAAAATTTCATAACAGCCAAATTTTGTCAAATTTTGTGTCTAAAATAAGAAAAAAATATGTGGTACAAATTAAAAATAAAATAATGACGATGAAAATTGTGGTAGACCGCGCCCCTTAAGGTGTTCAAAACGTAACTCGAGTGATACCCTTGATCAGATGTTCACCTGATAGCCTCCTCATCAACTCCACGTTTACCCTGCTCTCGGACAGGGTAAGCGACTGTTAGCAGGCGAAAGTCGTAGTCACTCGAAAAAAATTTAAACTATACGCATAACTAAGTTTAACTCTACTGCAGATTGGAAAGAAAATGTGTTTACTTACGGGAGAGGTTAGCACAGAGAACATTTCTGCCGCTGGTTTATCTGCAATCGCTAAGGGACTAGATAAATACGAAACCGTAAAAAAAATTAAATTTTAAGAGGCTTGGAAATGAAATAAGTTATTCAATTAAAATTTAAAGTGGAAAGAAACCAATTTCGTTTTTTAAATGATCAACTTAATGTAACTTAAATGCAGTAAATCTGTGATTGGTCAGTGTACAGATTTTACCGATACCAGCGCTCAAGCGGCAGAATTTTTCCCTGTGCCAAACTTTCGACATTGAACTTTCTAACTTGTAGTAGAATTAACCTTAGCATAACCAAAACCACTACGATGTGAAACTGAATGTACTGTATTCAAAATATCGAAGAAACAATCACGAAATGAATCGTACATAATCTTTGTAAAAGTTGTGCAATGGGAGTACATGACTGGATATAACTTATATGTTTTTTTACATACTCCACTGCGGTGCAGATGTTTGTCAAAGAAAATTACAGAGATTAGGAAAACACAATCAAAGTATTCTTTAGCCAATGGATACATACACAACATAAAATTCCATAATTATAAATGGGTCAATAGAACAGCCACATTGTGTACGTATCCTGTTGTCTGAAGAATACTCTCATTATTTACGTTTTCTTATTCGCTGTAGTTTTCTTTGCCAGGTATCTGCATTGCAATGGAGTAGGCATATGTCAAAAAAAATACATCCAGTCACGGATAATGATGTTCTGTGGACGTCGCATTTAGCAGAATATTTAACAGATACAAATATGTATTTTATTTATTCCACCATTTTAATAAAACCCTGGATAGCGTTACAGGTGGTCATCTAGATCCTGGTGATCGACAAACCCAAATCACGTGACAGAAAATCTGACGTACTCCGGCTCGTGAGTTTTTGTAAACGCCTTTATGGAGATCAGACATAAAGGAAATAATTTTTGGACGTTGGCACCTCTGTTGAAGCCCTACGTCATGTTGTTGAGTTTTGGCTGCCATAAGGAATGTAATAAACTGTCTCTCATGCTCTTTGAAATTATATTATGACTTTATACACACCTTATAGAGTTGCTGTTGTTATTTGTGTCATAAACGTAGGACGATATTCTTTCTCGTCCTGTGTAAAATCTTTTAAAATGTGGAAAATTTCAATGAATGGTTAAATATCAATTTTGCCCTTTAAAGTACAGCAAACAAGTTTTTTTTTGTTTCATACAAGTTTACAGTATTCAAGACTAGCTACTTATGTTCATACACATGTGGCCATAGTTTATGCTAAATCGCCTCCTAAAATATGACGAAAGTTACTGTAAACATGTTGGATTTAAAATTACTGGAATGAAAGCAAATTAAATTTTAAACGGTTCATACCAAAGAAGAACATAATGCCTTATTTCCAAAATTGCGTTCTCACTTTTGGAACATGCATCATACCCAGTCATAAAGTTAATTTCAAATTTATTGTATGTATATTTTTAATTCTGGCATAAATATATTTTCCAAGGCTAAATAAGCTGTAATCAACAGATTTTACTGAGCAATGTTAACAACAACTCCGAAATTCCTTATAATTTGAAAATAACGTTGCAAGCCCTGGCATTAAGGTTTTCATAAGTTAAGACATAAATGAGTTTCAACTGTAGACTTAGTATTACACTGGATTACAAGCGAAATTAGAAAAAGATTATTGAAATTAACATGATTATGTAACTGGCCAGATTTGGTTCCAGGTGAAAAATTTTGTCTCTACAAGTGGACTTATATAACTTTCTATAACTGGAAGTAAACGATACGATTTATAATTCTCAAATATTAACTTGAAGTATATTCTTACATCTAAGCTAATTCAAATTTAAAAGCTAATACCGTCTGAACATGTCATGCGTTGGAAGAATAACACGTGAGTCAACATTTTAATTTATTTCGTTTAACGTCTTCCAATTCAAGAAATCCTTTCGTGACCAATTTTTCTATGAATTTCTTCGTGTCCCTGGATATTCACTGCAAAGTGAGCACTTAGAACCGTGGGTAATTTTTTCTTTCGACCATTTTATATATTCTCGCCACTTGTTAATATATACCGCTCAAAACGTTTTACGTTAACTGTTAAGGTTAAAAAACGTATGAAAAAAAAATAATCGGGAGCAATGCATAAATTACCTCACCTCATGAAAGAGTATCACACATTTAACTTGGAGCAGTTAGTTGAAAGATGTATAGTAAACACACAAAATATGCGGGTTATGCAAAAATATTTTTGAGTAGTATTCAGGCTGATTTTGCTCAGTGGGTACAAACTTCAGGAGACTAACAGAGACGATGATGAGGAAAAAAGGTAACATGAACATATGGCTGGAAATGTGTTACAAGGGAGTTACACCACTTGAAGGTGCAGATAAAATATCGCTGACAGTGTAGGTTTTAATGATTAAAAGCACACACGAGAATACACCAGGCAAGTGGCAACCCGTGGAAGCACCTGAAAGGTGCCTGTTCTTAGCCCATCCCGGACATGCAGACACTGCAACAACATTCATTCTGCCTCTGACGTCATTCGGTTGCAGGATGGCCATCTCAACAGGCATACTTGGAAGCCCGTGGGGATCAGTTCCGCCACCTTGTCTGAGGCTGGTATCTTCACAGAATGTCGTGCATTGCATTGTACTGTACAGGTATGATGGATTAATAAATAACCCCTAGTACAGACACTATGCATTCCGGATGTGTGGACAAATTCCATTTTTGCTCCTTATCCCCTCAGAGAGCATCACCTGCAGTTCTGTCTCAGTTAAGCAAAATCATCCTGTTATAAGCCTGTACATGCTGTTGCAAAATTCCATGCCAATTTTCTATGGAAACAATCCTCACGTGTAGAGGAACAAAAAGAGTTACATGAACACAGGTTCAAAAACGCACTGTTTTTGCGTTACAGTTGGCAATACATGATGTATGGTTGATAGCGCGCAGGTAGGATCATGTTGCTGTGGGGCATCATTACAGCAGTACATAACACGTTACTATGCCACACACTACGCCACTAACACATAGACAGTAGGAACAACTGTGACACAGCAACATGACCCTACCCGCGCGCTATCAACCATACGTCATGTATGCCAACTGTAGCGCAGAAACGGAGCGTTTTTGGACATATGTTCACTTAACACTTTTTGTTCCTCTACACGTGAGGATTGTTTCCCTAGAATATTAACATGGAATTTTGCAACGTCCTGTATATATACGTAATAAACCCAAATTATATATTCCACCGTATTTAAAAGCTGTCTGAAACCACTACAGTATATATATATATATATATATATATATATATATATATATATATATATATATATACACACACATATTACTTAGGGACCAATAGTTTTCTCAAAATATTTTTGTACCAACTTGTTTCAGTGCCTTACGGGCACATATGTAGCTCTGCTTCGTGGTCAATGATTTGATGTCAAGGCCATGAATTTTCATTTATTTCAAACAATTTCAAATAATCGAATATTTATTTTAACACATGCTTTGAAAAATCTGAGACTATGTTACACAATTTTTCCGGAGCGTTTTTTTTTAAATAATGTACCGTTTGCTAGCAAAAAAATTATTTTGCTTTATTTTGGCTAGTTTTGACAACAGGTTATGTGATATTTCAGGGGCAAAAATCTAAAAATTCGTTTGGTGTATCGCAACAGAAAAATTCAGATATAAGCGATGATATGTAAGTGCTAAAACTGTAAGAATGAATTTTTGGTATATGTATTGATTTCCGTCAAAAAATATTTTGGAAACCACTGCAAAACTGAAGAGCGAGTCCTTAACTCTCAGCTTCTTGGACTTATACTCGCTAATCACAGACGTTCGGTGCTGCAGTAACGTTGTTCTGATTGGCTGAGTCAAATAAGTGATGAATAAAGGTACAATTTTATGGCGGAAAGATTTTTGCAATATTTGGTCTCAGTACTTTATGTGCACATCTGCAGCTCTGCTACATCGTCTGTGATTGGATGGTTTTACTCTTACTTGCCTTGGCAAATTACAGACGTACGGAGTCACAATAATCTTATTCTGATTGGCACAGTCAAATGAGAAACGTGTCTGCACAAATCTACGCTGTCAGTAACCTTGAATCAGAACTGTCGATGTGTACGTCAGACACTGAAACAAAGTGGTGCAAAACTACTTTTCGTGGACACTACAACTGGCCTTTATTTATTAGTATTATTAGAGGAAAATATTTAACGTAGTCTCCAATACAACACGTGACACGCGTGTGAACAGTTTTCTAGCAAATCACACACGTTCTGTGTTAAAACTGTACAGTTATAATTAGGTCTGTTGAAGAGGGACACACTGCTTCATATACACGGTAGCCAATACAGTTTCAAAACCTTCAGTGTTATACATAGAATGTTGGAGCCTAGCAAACAATCAACTTTTCCCGCAATTTACCAGTGTCTCTAAGTATGATAATTGACAATAAGGTGGTCATAAGTGCTCTCTTTGCCTTGAACAGCCTACTAGAGTCGACACACGTATCAGACGTCCCGTATGTCGCGAAACCACTCCGGGTCGTTGGCAGCCACGGAGTCTGGCCGACCTTCTCTGTGGCTGTACATGAACTCTGATATGCACCTTCCTGGGATGCCATTCACCGTGCACTTCATGAAGCGCTCGAATATGCGAGCCTCCCACTTCCAGCCGTAATACTGCACCGACTGATGTTCTTCCTTCAGCTGAGCTGTGTACACTGTTGGGCCTGCAAAGTGACACGGCTGTTTCATTGTATTGCTTGGTAACTATTTTAAAAAAACCGTTAACACTACAAATATTGGTAAATCATACAAGAATTACTTGGATTGTAAATGTATCAGCAGCACTAATGTATATCTTCTAAAAATTTAGTTTTTACAAAACAATATTTTTGGCAAACAGTTGCCGATTAAAAGTTTCTTTTAAATGTTGTCTAAAATGCGGCAACCATCAATGTTTGATTTGCTTACGTTGAACAGTGTTAATAAGCAGTTAGGTACTGCATTTGTTACAAACACTGCCGTTTAGTTTTACAGTAACTAACATACAATACCGTTACTGTACAGAAGTTCAAATTACTGCTCATTACCTCAACTAATAAACATCGTACAGAGAAGTTTATTACACATTCTGAAAGTTTATAAAAAAATGTAAATTTTTTGTGTTATATCTGCCAATCGGGTTAGAAGTTTTTTCGTTTATTTGTAACAAAAATGACTTAAGGCTTTATTTTACATTTATGCATAAAATATTCATTCGAATATATAGGATACAATGACGCTGGCATCTGAGAGGTAAGGACATTCAGGGGTAATACCTGTGATCAAAAGGAAGATCTGTGCCAAATTTAAACACTAATGTTTCTTTCTTTTTAAGTAAAAACTTATAATGCCTGAGTTCTGGCTGGTGGCATGGGAAAACCTAGTTCTCAAGGGTACGATCTGAAGCAATTTTTACCGTTATAAAAATGCAGTGAATAACGATGTTGTAGGCTACAAGAGCTCGCAAATAAAAAAATATTTCTGTATTTTCAAAAATTGTTATCTTTATTTTTTAATTTTCATTTAAAGTGTCGGCATGTTTATTGAAATGCAAAACTGTTTTTTTTTCTGTAGAAGTAAGATATTCTGTAAAGGAAAGATAAGCTCTGCTGCTGCTGTAAAACATATTGTCATTTCCTCAGAACAAATTGTTGTAGGGAAATTCCAATCAAACGAACAGTTTTCCCTATTTTAACAAAATCGTGTCGCCAATAACAATACATTTTATCCAATGCACACCAGTGGCGTAGCCAGGATTTATGTACGAGAAGGGTTTTAACCAGGGAACTTCATATAGAAACAGCGACCGCCACTTTAAAATGGTGAGAGGGTGGAAATCCTTTCCCTGGAAAATTTGGATTTCAAGATGTAAAAAATGCTATTATAGTAGTTTTACTGGTAAAATATTGGATATTCTACTGTTGAAAACATTATTTTTAAATGTAATTTTTTCCTCAAATATTTTGGCTAAAAGGGAGGGGGATTAGATCCCCCAAACCACCCCTGGCTGCCCTTGTGATAGGAACTGCCCGTTGCTCATCAGTGCTGAAAAACTTGCTCTTAAGCAGTGACCAAAATATCTTTACACACTCGCTGTCTTCAAAAGTCCTCAGTTTACTACAAACAGCGTATAACAGCTGTACCTGCTTTGAACTGGAAGGCGTAGTCGACGGGTGGCGTTCCCTTCTCGCCGTGTTGATAAAGTTGCAAGTCGCACCACTCCAGAGCGTGTATGTCACCACTAGGGGTGTACACGTACCCACTCTCCAGCCTGTAACAACAAAGTGCTCCTGCTTTATTTGTACACCCTTATCATGTTGTGCAGCGTCACGTCGGTGCTCTGTTTTGTTTTGTTTGAGTAAAGTGTTTAAATAAATGTACGACACAAGGTACGAAAAGGGTAGCTGAAAAGAATGATCATATTTTGTCCATAAACACTTATGCCACGACAATTTTTGTCACACTTAAAATAAATGGGGAAAAATTTTTATTAAACACATATCTATTGATTTGAAGAAGATAATGCCATATTTGAACATAAACCTTCAGTGAAATTATTACAACTGCAAACGTAAAGGTAAACATTTTTGTTGAACTTTATGAAAAATTAATAATGTAAACGTACAGTGTGACGGGTCAGTTTTACCCTACTGAGAGAAGATTGTCGTTTAACTTGTTACACTTCTCAGTGTGTAAGGAAACGTAAGTACGACTCGGTCAAAAGACCAGCTGTGCAGTTAGTAACCGTGATATTTTGCCTAATAGGCTAACTTCTAAAGGAGATTTTCTCACTGAAAAAGAAACAATAATTAAGAGCCGTAAGAGTCCGTTGAGCCGAAAGGTTAAAAATTTCGATAATAATAAGATGCTATAATGGTGATTTTCTTAAATATGATTGGTCCATATGACTAGGAGGTCAGTGCCGAGTAACAACTATATTAATCAAGCTTAGGAATCGTACCAGCACAGCACTGCAGACCACCGGTCCATTTCAGCAGGGACTTCTATAAATTTAGCAGGGCAACGCCTTGAATTCACACGGTACACTACAGTATTGAAATTCAGAGTAGCGACTAAAATCTATTGTAGTTCTCACAAATGCTTGGCAACTAGTTCCCTAAGAGTTACTTAGGCTACAAAGTTTACTAAAACTTTCACAGTGTATATATTTAGAGCCAGAGAGGATAATGGTGAAACTGACAACTGTGAACATACTTTATTCAACACTGGATAACCTGCTGTAAACTACAGGCTGTATTGTTTATTTTGTTTATTTATTTTTAATTACTAAGCAGGTTTAAATTTAAATCTGTAGGGTATGTAACCCTAAAAACGTGTCGTCACAATATAACAATCGTCCGAAGATGAAATTACAAATGAAAACATTCGTAAAAACCCGGGTTTGAACCCCGACTCCGGCCATCCTGATTTATGTTTTCCATAGTTACCTGAAATTACTCCAGCCGTATGCTGGAATGGTTCTTTAACATAGGCTATGGCCGACTCTTTTACTAGTTCCTGTCTTTGTGTGAAGCTGTATGTAACCAACCCAACCGTCTCTAATGACCTCGCTGCCGACGAAACAATAAAAATAAAATAAAAATATAAATAAAATGCTGATTAAGTGTGTTCACAATAATCCCAATGTACCAATTACCCTGACTCAAAAAGTGTAATATTATTATCAGTCAAATATTATGGCCAGAGCGAAAATAATTTTGCAGCAAATTGTTTGAATCCCTTTTGGACATATGTATAGTTCTGCTTGATGGTCCTTGATTGGATTTTTTTTTACTTTCTACGTCTTGGAGTTCTGCGAGCAAATCACAGACATGTGATGTCGCAGTAGCCTAACTCTCATTGGCACAGTCAAATGAAAGACGTCTCTCCACAGATACCATCAAGCAGAGCTACAGAAGTGATCGTAAAACACTGAAACAAGTTGGTGGAAAATTATTCTAACCAAAAATCAGTGCTTCTTTGTATGGCCATGGCAGCGATAACTTACCAGAGTGACTTATGGGAACATAAAGGTATAAAGGGCAAGTAAGCAGAGACTGTACTGTATAGCAGTATCGCTGGTAACTTCAGAAGATTACCTCGAGAAGTTGCACGGCTGACAGACCACCACTATGGCAGCCCGGAGGTCATTCTCCAAGTGCATCACATGTAGGATATAGCGATGTAGGAGACCCCAGTCCCGCTTGTGACCTGTGTAAGACAGAAAATTACTCCGAAGCTGTTAGGTCTGCGTTTGCAAAGGCTTGCTAGAAAACATTGTGATTAAACACCCTGCCGGTCAGCTACTTCGTAGCGAGGTCCAAGCCATGAAGAGCATGTAAGAATTTTTCGTGACTTGCAACAACTTTAAAACTCGCATTTGAAGGAGTTGTTTCAGAAATTCGATAAGTAATAATATTATCTAGTAACTAAAGCATTTTGCAAAATTATTATGGCATACTTGTACATTTTATGCTGAATCTCTACAAGACAAATATATTAACGTATGATTTTGGACTTAAATGTTTGACTTAATAAGCCTCAAGTCACAGACTTTTGTATTACTTGCAGGAAAACGATTTGAGTGTTTTCTGCAATGATAAGATATGATGATGGTATATCGCGGGCAAACTTGACTGTTTGCTGGGCTTCAATAGACGTTCAGCTTACCAGAAGATTACTGGCTTTAGCTTGTATTTGGAGCTGTTACCCTATTTGACTGAGCCAATGAGAATCCCGATATTGTAATATTTGATGCCTGTTATTGGTCTACAGACAGCTACGTTGTATCAGAAGTATATTACCGAATCATATGTGTTGCAAAAAACTACAGTGTTTCCTAGGGTACGTTGGCACAAAACATTTTCGCGATATACCATCATTTCTGGTAATGATGTATACATTTCACTTATAGGGATTATTACTTTGGGCGTAAACGGATGTTTTCAGAATAATTTATAGCTGTTACATGTTCTCTACATAGAATCTTTAGTGTTGTCTTTAAGGATGCATGGTACTTTTATATCTACTAGAGTTAAATAAAATAGTGTACAGTAATGACTTAAATTTTTTTGTTAAGGAAATGTCTTTGACGGATAGAGTGCTCGCTAATTCAGCGTCTTGCTCGTAGATGCGAGAGTACAAGTAAATAAAAGCAGCCTAAGGCCAGAGTTGCCAATTCACGTTTCACGTATCACTTAGTACGTTAAGAAGGTGTGACTTAAGTAGAGATACTGATGATTTGTGGAAAGAATTTTACCAACTTGTTTCAATCCCTGAACGTTCTTCATTCTTATAGTTTGGCGCTCAAATCACAGACGTTATAGAGTCACAGTAATCTTGTGCACAGCAGAGCAGGGACAAGGATATTGTGAGCTGCAGGTTTCTAAGGCGCACGTGAATGTGTGCCATATTTTACACTTTTAACCCGTACAAGCTCCTAGGTACCTGCAGCCCGCAATACACCAGTTCCCATAGGCTGTACTAACTCATCCTCTCAACCACTAGACTGGTACACAAAACCTGACAAACCCTTACAGTAATTACATTTAAACTGTCCGTCAATTTATTTTCTATGCCATAAGTAATACAAAATGGTGACGGATGTTCCAACCCCAAGTCCCCCCACCCCTCCTGACCTAAGTTTTCTTACGTTAGTGTGTACCGGAACAAAACCTTGCCTCTGTGAAAAATTCGTAATTGCTAATTAAAAAATGTAATTTCGTTTCGTTTGTTTTAACCAGTTAGTATTTTCGTGCTGCACCAAAACATTAAAATTGTGGGTGATAGAAAACTATCTCTATTTTTTTTTGTATTAACTGCACACATACTTTGGGATGGTACCAACCGAAACTGTGATCGCGGAATCCTTGCATGTTAAGTTGATGAGTTTCACCGTCAATTTCTGCTGTGCCATTCAGAAATCCCATCTGCTCATAGTGCGTCTGATGAGCTCTGTAATAAAAAAAAAGTCAACTTTTAGGTTTATTAATTACATCATAATGTAGACTACTATTTACATTATAATTTTGTATAAAGTACTCCGTATATGTCTTTATATTACACTACTATACGCAGCTCTTATCAGTGAGATATCAATGCTATACCGTAAAACAAACAAATCATAATGTGATATATTCATGCAGGAATAAGACAACTCTCCAACCTGACAACACCTCCACGCATGCTCTACTTACCTAACAGCACGGCAACGTTGCCTACACGTTACACTGTAACATTGTGACGTTGTTACAACGTGCTGTGATGTGCCAGAAATGTGCAGGCAACGGCACATTGCAACATTGCCAGCGCCTTATTTCAAAACTTCTAGATTATTTTTTTTATCTTTCATACACCTTTACGCAAAATGCAAATATTTACATAATCAACACATAATGTCAGAATGAAAACGAAATGCAAGTACGAAAATTTACCATTGTTTGTATTGATATTGATCATTTGGATGCACAATCACTAATATGATAAGTATTCCACTATTAATGGTACTTAAATAAAATAAAATGATTACAATCCCTGTCATAATTAAACGAATACTAAATAGTTTTACAATGTTAAATGTTGTTTCACAATTTTTAAGATTTTTTAAAATACGGTAAATAGGATACCGCAATAGCTCTTGTAAAACACAGAATTTTTTGATTATTTGTACATGTAAATATAAAACAATAGCCGTTATTAATGTATGGCATCTGTTGGTCAGAAATGAAACTAACTGGTATGGTGGGGAAAGTCACAACTGTATCATTTCTGGCACGTGCAGGCAATGTGCGGCAAAGTCCTATCAGCAACATTGCCCATGTAACGTTTTTGGCACGTGCAGGCAACGTGCTGCTAGGTTGCCTCGGCAACGTTGCAGTAGTAACATTTCTGGCACGTGCAGGCAACGTGCTGCTAGGTTGCCTCGGCAACGTTGCAGTTGTAACATGTCTGGCACGTGCAGGCAACGTGCTTCTAGGTTGCCTCGGCACCGTTGCAGTTGTAAAATTTCTGGCACATGTAGGCAACATGTTTATATAGTCTGTGACGAACTTAGCACATTGTAACGTTGTAGCAACGTTTCCAGCACCAC
>PNEQ01001255.1:54990-88009 GCA_003012365.1 Medauroidea extradentata
TGAAAACACTGACACAACGTAGCTGTCTGCAGACCAATACCAGGCATCCAATATTACAATATCGGGATTCTTATTGGCTCAGTCAAATAGGGCAACAGCTCCACGTGCAAGCTGAAGCCAGTAATCTTCTGGTAAGCTGGACGTGTATTGAAATCCATCAAACAGTCAACTTTTCCCGCGATAAACCATCATCTCTAATTATAGTTCATCTCCGTGCCGCGTACATTGTTATGGATCGTTTAGGCAGTTTTTTCAATATCCAGAAAATTGTGGGCAAAAATGCATTTTTAACACAAAAAACACGCGAAAATGGCTATTCATAATTTATTTTCTGCAATTTTATTTACGTAACAATATTCTACTTTTCTCGGCGCGGAAAATGGTTTTCGTCCGGGAGCAATATCACAAAGGAGACCGAGAGCCATTGAAAATAATTTAACATGTAAAACCATATTCTTTCTCCGCCAGGGCTCCGAGGTAGGCAGCGCCCTTAATGGCTGAGCAGTACCAATTGCGTGTGTATTTTATAGTCTGCCAGTAAATAACGCCGTGTTCTCAGTTACAAATAAGCAGACATTATAAGTATAGTTTTGTTTTATCGATTTAATCTGTGCCAGGTGTACCGTTATCAAGAATGTTCAGATAAATAATTTCGCCTGTACTTGTGCACTTACTTCAACGAGTGTTTACTAGAATGTCAAGACAGATCGTATTTTTTACCAGCGCATCCTTTGCTAAATAAGAGGAACAAAAATCAGTGGTTATAATCATATAATATCACTGACGAGCTAACCGGAAATTGTTTTTGTCAGAACACTATGTTATCTCACCACAAGGTAGCCCATAGCACTGATGATGCCATGTTTTCTTCTTTCTGTTGCGATCACCAGGTAGTATCCATCTTTGTTGGCGCCTGCGAAGAAGACTGCATCAAACGCCTGAGGAAAACACGGGACAAAGCCCAGCTACAGTGATATAAAATACATTAACTCGTTTGTAATTATATGTTTATATATTTATATATTAATTTGTGTATGCTTCGTTCTACAATACGAAATGTAGACTGCTGAAACACAATGTCGTCTATCCATAAGCCAATTAGACTTACAAAAATTATAAGAATTTATTTCATAACGGGAATTTTGTAAATTTCGAGCTGTTATGAATTATATATTATGGTATATTAAAATCATGGTTACTGGGTATAAGGTGCTTCCCTACCTGCACTTCAAGCGTTGCAGCGAGTTACGGCTATTCTTTTTTTATGACGAAACTATTTAACGTACATTATATTTGTATATCTACGAAAACAACACACACTTCAAACTATGTCGCTACAGTTTTTAAAAATTCGGCACGTTGATTAGAAACATTATTTTGGGCCCCTCAAAGTGGCCGAAAATGTATTATCCAGGCTTCTGTGTCAGGAAAAGTAACAACCGGATTCGAAAAACCCAACTAAAGAAACAAGCGTCAGACTTTGAACTATGCTGCCCACAAATAAAATAATGAGGTCACCGCTTATTAAAGTCCCGTTGGAAAAATGATAATGGTAAAGCACTGCACGCCAGCTGAGTGGCTTGCGTGGAGACGCGACAATACATTACATACGCCGAACAACGTTACTCTTACCGCTTATGCCTCACACATACAAACGCTGCCTATCTAGGGAGGCCCCTTAATACGGTTGTACTTACGCTTCTAGACTGTCAGCAGTAATTGAACTGTCGACTGACCCACGTCTTTCAACTATAGCTGTTTATTATAGATCAAGGCTACATGGAACTGTTTTGCCTTTTGGCGGTTAAAAAAGAAAGAGTGATATGGGTGACACACGCATGTAACTTTAGTGCCCCACTGCATCATTAAATTTGCCCACAGTCTCTGGCTGCAACTGAGGGACTTTAAGTGTTAACCCTTTCATTTAACTGGAAAGAGGTCAGTGTCAAAGTGTACTTTAGTGCCGTCGACTAGTTACGCTTCTACCTGAGCTGTAGATTTTGAAAGTTTATCTTTTCAATGTTTTGGTGGGCTCGGAAATATTATTTCTAAGACGCGTGAAGTTTTGAAAGTTGAGTACTTAAACTTAGGCTGTGTCTCAAATAGCCCAGAGAGCACTCTCTCGCACCCTCTTGACGTCACAATGTGTACTCTCTGCTGTCCCAAATTCGAGGGAGAGTGTGCGAAAGAGAATGTGAACCAGAGAGAGAGCGAGGATGCTCCCTCGCTGCGCCATCTCGCCCACTCTGCGAGAAGACATCTTTGTTTTCATTCAAAATCGAGAGAAATACGACGCCTCTGCGCACGTCGTAGTTTTTTAAGTGTCAAGAGGTTGGCTGATTTTTCGTGCAAGTAAAACTTGTCTTATTTGTGTATAGAAATATGTCCAATGCTATCCTTTCCACACGCTAAGTTCCCGTGCTTCGAGTGTGCATCCAAGAGTGGCTATCTCAATTTGATTGAAAAGTTAACCAGAGTGGGCGAGTGTGAGAGTGTGGAGTGAGAGTGTACACACACTTTATTTGAGACATGGCAGTATTCTCTAATATGTCACACTGTCAACACTTATACAGTTTCCGATAATAAACACGTACATTCAACCCACTACAACGTATTTCAACAGTGAATTAGGTGGACCCTTTAAGGAAAAGCTCCAGCAAAAATTCAACAGTGGACAAGTAATCGAGTAAACCTGGTGCAATTTAAGGATCCTTAATCATCAGCCACGCAGTTCTGTAGTCCTTCAGCCTAGAATATCCATTATTGGGCCAGAACGCTTCCCCACCACCTACCGCCTTTCAGGTTAGTGCATGAGCTCCCAGCGTCATATCATATGACAGTGGCACACAATTTTTTGAACCTTAAAAACCATCTGCCCAGTTATATGACAATACTAAACAAGCAAATACTTTAGCAATTAGTTGTATGGTGTAAATACATTTCCGGCTGACTCCTTTCTCCTTTCCCCCGTGATTCTTTAATCAAGGCCTTGTGCGGTTTAAGTACATGTAAAAATGCCATAGTAAAAAAATAAAAGAACCATCGAAACAGTCATCCATCCGTCATAGCATTATTATTTATTATATTTGCATTCGTTTAGAAAATAATTCACCAACCCATTAATGGATCGTTCGTATTGACGCAATCGTTTAGCCTATTTACCACCTCCGAAACGTTATTTCGTACTTTCTTCATGGTTAAATGTTACAATTGTGGTAACAAACCATTTCGCGTACGGTACTAACTTCCGGAAAACAACGCAGGCTTTTTCAAGAGAACGAGACGTTAACATTCGAACTGCACTAAACAAGATGGCAACTTGTAAAAGTACTTAAGTTACACTCGGCAGAGCGCTAGCTAGTTTCCCGCTCCAACTATTTTGCTTTTGGTTCTCAGGTTTTTTCGATATAATTTGTGGGAAATACTATAATTATTCCGCACTGTACAGACCTTGATTGAATCCTTAACTTTTCAACTATCCCCCAGCAGCTCCTATCTAGGTCTTCGACGACACTAGATTCCCAACAGATAAATAATAAAATATATATTACATTATTGCTATCGTACATAACTATAAGTGTAGAGTTCTGTAGTTTGCGAAACGAACACTTTAAAGTATTTAGTTTTCACTTTCTACACATCCTCCATACGTACATTTTTAAATGAATGGCTTGTCCAAGTCCACTATGAAGCTGGCAGAAACATAAACAATAATTTTTCTAACAGAGTAAAACAAAAAAGAAACCAAGACCATAAAACTTGTTTTATATCCTAGCTATAAACTTTCAAAAATCCGTTATCTAACGTAAATTTTTAGCAGTTGCTAATAATTCATGTATCCTACGAAATTCTTCGTTAAACATAATGTGTACTTACTTGTTTATTTAAAAGTTTCACCACAAAAGTTTTGAACTGACTGCGAAAGAGCTAATGTTTCTTAGAATATAGATTACCTTGGGGTGGTCGGAAAGCGGTTGTGCTCTGTCCATTTGTTCTATGGAATCATGTGGTGTCGTTCCATAGCCGACTTGCTTTCCGCTCGACTTCCCTCCATTTTCTGACCTACCTGAAAACTTAATAAAAAAACATTCATTTTGGCTGCTTGCTTGTAATTCTTCAGTAGTTTGTGCGGTGTGCTGTTACCAAACGTATACTGAAATGAAATACAGCATATACAAATTTTGTTAAACTGTTACACTGTTTTAACCATACTTTTATGAGGAAAAAAAGGCTCTGCTGAAGGAAGATTAGAGACACGGAATGTTACGATATAAGATAACATTGCAAACTTAACAGCGATATTTGGTACCTGAAAAAACACATGCTGTAGTAACCAACTAGTTCTTCCAAGAAAACAGTTTTAGGGAACATGCATAGCAATCCCAATAACGTTGTGGACTTTTACACGGACCCACGGAATATGTTCAGATAACTAAGATATTGTTGCAGAGATAACGATCAAGTGTTGTAATCACTACAGCAGAGTATCGAAATGTAGTCAGAACCAACGAGCCTGTACAGTGGCGGATCTAGGACCTGGTCAAAGGAGGGGCTCGAACTCGTAAATTAGCTAGAAGAAAATGAGTGAATGAATAAATAAATTAATTAATAAAAATATCATGTGTCAACGTCCTGGGAACAAAATTACAAAGCGTTTATGGGCATGCTATGACGAACAGTATACCACTCTGACCTCATGATTCTTTATTCTGACATAAACAGAATTCATTTGAGAAAGTAGACTGTTATTTCGTTGTAAACCTCTTCAATTTGGCAACAAATAATTTTTACAAAACAGTGTCTTTTTTAAATCTCGACAGTAAAACACTGAATTTTTTTTAACCAAGATTTTTTGTCTGAGCAGTAACAAATGCAATTTTTTTTTTTTCAAATTAATTTTCTGTGAAACGTCTGTTTTATTAGTGAAGTTGGGAAGGTAAAGGGTGGGCTAGAGCCACTCACGCCAACCTCTGAATCCACCATTGTTAATTACAGACGAATTACAACGTTCTGATCTGTTGAAAGTGCTGACTTGAATGATCTGCGAAAACGCCTCAATTAAAATTTGTTCTGTTGGCGTCATAACCTTTATTAACTAGAGTACAGTGTATTGCATACATATGATATGTAAGATTATGTTATCTTATAGTATATACTGTATTAAATATTATACATAATATACATACATTACATATAATACAGCAGTCTGTATAACAGAGAGAGTACTTTCACCAAGCTATTGTACTCTATGTTCAGGTTATGACATCTGAGTTCTGAATGCATTCACGCACACATACATACACACACATATGTATATATATATATATATATATATATATATATATAGATATATATATATATATAGATATATATATAACATTGGTTAAAGTGAAGTGAGAACTCAATAAAGCACTGATAAATTTCTATTTTCAGCCAATTAGTATATTTCCACGCGTGACAACTAACCAACTTGTTTCAGTGCCTTACGTGCACATCCACAGCCGTGATTCATGGTTATTGGCAGCGTGTCTCTGTACTGAGACGTTTCTGATTTGCCTGAGCCAATCAGAACAAGGTTACCAGCAAATCACAGAATTGTGGAGTTGCAGTAACAACTCCACAATTCTGTGATTTGCTGGTAGAACCCTAAGACTATGAGGGTTGAAAACATTTTTCAGGGCACGGTCTAGTTCAGTTTTCAATGTAATGAGTTTATTTTATAAATTGTACAACATATTTTTTCCTTATTTTAGACATAAATTGTGACTACATTTTATTATTATGAAGTTTTCCGTCTCTCATAGTTTCTGCGTAAAGACTCGTAAACGTCAAAATTTGCTTATAAGGTTTTATGTACGCCCCTTAAACCAACTGGCATACGGAGATGAAAAACATTTACAGTGAATGACGATGTTGTAGGCTAGGATATCTATACAAAAAAATAAAATAATTTGAGTTCTTAAAAAGTTTTTGAAATTTTTGAAATTCTATTTTCAAATTTCAACAATAATTATTTCAATTAAAATATTTTACTATTGGTTTTTATATAGGATCTGACCTAGCATACAGCGTCGTTATTCACTGTAAACGTTCATATTGGATTCACAACAGCAGTAAATCTACACATGCGCGGAAATTGTTTATGACGTAACTAACTGTCGGCAATTGAAGACCACGTATAATTTATATATTTTCTAATCGCATTAAATTATGTAAGACCACAAGATAAATTACATCTCTATATAAATAAACATTTAATTTAGTCTTACGTTTCCACATGCAACATTTACAATTACCACTTCGCGTACGTACGTGGGCCTACGAAGTAGAAATTTTATCAACTCTGTTACGTACATACGCACGCTACGCGAGGATAAGAATGCTAGCACGCATACTTGGTGTTTCTACTTTTACACGTACGTACGCGCGTACGCTATATGGTGGTTGTGAATCCAGCTTTAGTGTCGCATCACGCCAGTCGTGTCGAATATGTCGTGCCTATTGCTACGGTGTCGCAATCCCGCGGCATTGTTGGCGTCGCGGAAAAGTGGTAGGCCGATTGCACAACCCTGCGGCGTCGGTGGCGTCGCAGAAAGGCGGTCAACTGGTACTGGGTAATCAACAAGTCACCAAAATGGGGTGGATTGCGGCAACAGAGGTGTCCCAGGAATCCAATGACTTGAAGAGTTAAGTGGGTCTTTACACTTACCCAACACCCTTGCCTCTGGGCATAGTTGGGAGCCAATCAAAGGGGAGGATTTTGACGGCCTGGTGGGGGTGCGAAGAATGGTATAGACGTCGAGCTAGCTACCGGGGAGAGTTGGAGAAGAGAGTCGGCGAGCGAGTCTTCTACTCCGGCGGCGACCGCACCTAGGGACTCTGGGTTCGAGTCTGGGTGCGACCCTCTGACTAGAGCTATACCTTCAACGGTGGCACGAGCGGTGAGTCTCCTGTTGATTTAGGGAAGGTGAGCGATCCCTTACCTATCTCCTGTCTCGCCTTATCCTAACCTTTCGCTCGCCTCTATTTCTGGATTACTGTTATTCCTTGTTTCTTCTATTTCTAATAAACTTGTTACCTTTCATCTCTATTATTTATGTTCCTCTTCCCGGCTAAACTTTGTAATATTGGTGGATTGCGACACCGTAACACTATGAGACACCGACATTATAATTTATCTTGGTAGGAAGACTTATTTAAGCAACATACCTTCCTGAAGGTGATCATGAGCCAGACGACAGCATATTTGAGGTAGTACCACCTTCCCGGCTGCCTGTACACCCCTAGCACCGGCCGAGTGTCTGAGGGCGTACGTCGCAGGACCAGCAGGGCTGACGAGAAGAGAGCTACCAACACCAGCAGGGACCACATGTCGACTGACAGGCTGTGATCATGGTCGTCAGACTGCCTTCTCTTATCTCAGAGCAGACATTACTTGTCGAGTGTCTTGTTATCACGTCTGCCAGGTGTGTCACTCCACGCTTGTCCACGATCAACGGCGCCGACTACACTCTTAACAAATGTTGTATTTTCATATTTCTGTTTGAAAACTTGTAACACTATCTATTTATGTAACACTAACATTATATTATACTTGGAATTTATTGGTTATTTACAAGCGCACTTTCGTACAATTTCACCAAACTAGGTGGAGCAAAGGCAATTCGTTGGACTCGCATTCGTGAGAACCTGAGTTCGGTCCCCGTCCCCGGCCATTCTGATTTCGGATTTCCATGGTTTTTCGAAATCGCACCGCTGCTTCATGATCACCTCATGTCACCCCTCACCCGAGCTGAAGACCTCGATGTTAAGGGTGTTCAAGTGCGATAAAGTCACAAAATTTTATAATTATCTGAAACATTGTTAGTTTTGTAGACGATACTTGTGAGTGCAGTTTTCTCTTACGAAACAATTTTAACTGACGTAGTTTTCTCATAACGGTGCGTCAAAGTCAAAATGTGCATGTACTGTTGCCGTGCAAATAATGAAAACCAATTGACTGATGTGCGTGAAATAATTCACAGCGAAATTACATACTATGGGCTACCTAATAAAATACTTGAAAAGAAAACTCCCGGGAACGGTTTTTGTATTTAAAAAAAAATTGCTGAGTTTGAATTTATTTTCTGTACTTTCTGCAATTTTTTTTTAAATTCAAAATATTACGTTGTGGGTTTTTTAATGTTTTACTGCATAGCCCACGGGATGTAAGTTCACAGTGAATTATTTTGTTTAAGTAGGTCAATGGTTTTCACTATTTGCATGGCAGTGTAACAAGCAAATTTTGACATTTGACACCCCGTTTTGAGAAAACTATGAGAGCTAAAATTGTTTCGTAAGAGCAAAATGTACTCACAAGTATCGTATACAAAACTAACAATATTTCATAAAAATATAACTTTACGATTTTATCGCACTCAAACGCCCTTAAGCATTGACCAAATTCTCCCACTCTCTCACCCCGAAACCGCTCCAAGCTAATGCTGGGGTGGTTTTAACAAAGGCCATGGCCGACTCCTCTCCCAGCGTCTGTCATTGTACCAACCTGCGTGACATCGTCTCTATTGACATCGCTGTCGAAGATACGTAAAGCCCACTTACCTTATGGTCCGAATTACAAGGTTTTGCGTTGTGACATATATTAGACAATATTAAGAGTAATTGTCCGTAAAGAGCTAACAAATTTTACTTGATTTATACGAAAAACAGAGTACACCTAACTGAGGCGCATTATTTCCTTCGTCTTCCTGAAACTACAAGACTTAAATGATGATAAATATTTTGAATAAACCATTTTAGGTATTGTACATTATTTAAAAAAATATATATATTTATCACAGTTTCACGAAAGGAAAAATTATTTTATAAATAACTATTTACTTCTCTTTTAAGATCAATCTTAAATATCTCCACTTCTTAAGACAATTTTTAAATTACAAACTTCGAACGTTATTTTAAACACTAAATTGTATTATAATACATATACTTTTTAAGTCCTGTAAGTTTAGATCGTGCCGCTTGTTCGTCTGTAGCTAGCATTTTATCTTTTGGACATTTCAACTTTGAATAATATCGAAAAACGTAAAAGGGAATTAAAAAATCGTCGTACAGTTGCAGTGTACTTGTTCGGCGTATTTGGTGAATACCATTGTGTTTTTTCGGTAGTGTTGAAATATTATTTTTTGTGTTGAATTTTTTTTTGTGCGAGAATACGACCAATTTTATTATCATTATAATTCCCTGAATATATTTTTTAAACTCTAAGTAACATAACATGTCTTACACATTTATTATACTGCCCTTGATAACGTACTGACAGCGCAATGTGCCTTCCAACTGACCCACGTTAGCGCAACGGGAACAAATTGCACTCACATTCGAGGTGGCCTGGGTTCGTTCCCTGGTTCCGGCCATACTGATTTCGGTTTTCCATGGTTTCCCGAAATCGCTACAGACGAATGCTGGACTGCATCCTAAACAAATGCCACGGCCGAATCCTTTCCTAGTCCCTGCCCTTGTTTAAAGATTTGTGTGCAACTGTCTCTTATGTCCTCGATGTTGACGAAATGTAAGAATAAACTAAAAAAAAACCCTGCACTGTCTTCCCAAAACCTTTCTCTTCAAGACTGGCGCTTATTGCTCTTTCGTGAAGTCAGACGATTGGTACCTGGGGAATAGGTTTATATATTTTATAAACCCGTGTTTAAAAATATAAAATTGATGTTTAACTACTTACGAAATATCAAAAATATATAGATATGACAGTATAGAAGTATTTTATAACCGGCGGTCTCAAGCGGAAGGCCGCAGCATTTGATGCGGCAACACTTTAAACAAGAATCACAGTACCAGAGCTTTACGGATGCTGGTCCAATTATTGCACCAGTTGTACAAATAAAAACGTAGCATGGGTATCGATAATTTATTATATGCCAACCTACTAATAGTTAAGTGTTTTCATAGACGATTTTAGTTGCCCGTGCCACAATCACGGAAGTAAATCACGCGTATAGACTGTTCACGGTAAATCGAGCATTAGTGAACGCAAGCTAGCCTAGAATTATAATAAAATATATTATTTATTATAACCTTATAAGTAAAATTCTGTGTAAGATAAATTTCTTACGCTGTATTTATTGCTTACACTGCTTTTAATGTAAAGAAGTAGCGAAAAACTAATATAATTAGCTGAAAGGAAAAAGTCCCAACATTTTAAAAGTGCTCACTTTACTGTGACTAGACTACGCAGAAGTCCGGAATCTAACTTCTAAGATTTCCTGTTTCCTATGGCTCGCATATTTGGGTTCCAAGATATTATAAACAGAAGAAAAATAATTTTACCTCCACTCTCATACTCAGCAAGCTAATACATTTTTTTTTTTCACGAAAATAAATAGCCCTATACGGTTAAGTTTCATCAATTACATTTTCTAGCTATCAAAAAATGCAGCTGTTCGTGGCATATGATTTATAACATTCGAAGAGGAAGATCGAGACCCGACGTGGACGAAGAAACGTGCGGATGTGTGTCATCACTTGAGCCAATTAAGACGATCTCGTTCAACAGCCGACGGACCCAGAGACTGGATATAATTCTTATGTCTGTTGTTATACAGAGAACACGGGCCTTATTTCGTGTGGAATGGTCCTCGAATTCACACAGAAATAATATGAGCGGAATATGAATACTATAATCTGTGTTTAAAGTTTTGTACATGCTACCATTTTTTAAATTAAACTTTACAAAGAATTTCTTGAACTTTTGCTGTTAAAAATTCATTTTATGGCCATAGGTAAAAATAACCCAATGTCCTCTTTAACTTTACCGATGAATTCATGTAAATTTTATTAATTTACAGTATTAAGGAATTAACGGTTGGTCTCTGCGTTTAATAGAGCAGAGTTAAAAATATAATTAATTTTAAAACATTAAACATAAAATCAAAGCAATTCACATTTTCACTGCCATCTGACATGCGGAGACAGCGAAGTCATTGGTTCAGATAGACAAGAAAAGGCAAGAGAATTGGCCATTGACTACTGTCAGAAACCACACCAACATAAGTTTGGATTTATTTTGAAAAACAATGTAAAATCAACATCTGGATGGGTGGACAGTAAATCGAACTCTGGTCCTTTCGAATGTGAGACGAGTGTTTCATCATGCTCAAAGCCAGAAATATCACGAACTTGCTAAACTTAAGGTTACTAAGGGCAGATTGATGTGTGAAGTAAGGAAAATCTTGAAGTAAATGTGAAACTAAGGAGAATTGAGTAAAATCTAAGAACTTTTCGTCTGCATTCCACAGTCAGAAAATTGAGATATCTTATGTGAGGTAAAGTGTAACCACAATATTAGCGAAAAAAATAATTTATCTTCATTCATCGACTTGCGAATGTAGCTAAAATGTGTATTATTTTACATTTAATATGCACAAAACTTACATGACGGTGATTTGATATTTAATTTTTAATGTTTCGCATACTAGGCCTACTGTAAAGCTGAAAAAATCAAAACTAAAAATGAAAGAAAAAATACGCCTTTGATTTTGTTTACAAAATGGTATCGTAACCATTTTGTTTGAAAACAAAAGTGACATTAAATAATACGACATCGCTTTCATGTAAAAATGTACAACGAATATAAATTATGACGTAGATACCAGTGTAGTTTTTCATTTACACCATGATTATGTTCCTCCTATAAACTATTACCAATAAATTCAAAATAATAACACTATTCTCCCCCATGTAGCATTATAACCTCAATTTACGGCCGCCAAGATGGATTTGCAGCTTGAGAAAATGTTAAGGAAGGTCTGAGTACACCTTAAGAAATGCTCAGTTTTTCCTTATTTTTCACTCACTTTTCAATGAAAATTTCTCAATATGACTGTGCAATCGGCCCTGTCTTTCATGAACACAAACGATCAGAGATCGAAAGCCAATTGTATCAAACGTCACAGATCCAACAATCCCGGAATACCTAGAGTCATATTGCATCATGGTGGAGTAGTAATAAAGGCTTAAAGACACGACACTCCCATATCGTATATATATTATAAAGAAAATTTGCACAAAGGTCGAACACCTTTTTACTTACCGTTAATCAGAATGGTGCATTGTAATGTCAGGTTGACCGAAGCATGAACGCAACAACAATCACATACGAGTTAAAGGACTCTTGCCCTAAGTCACCTTAAGGCGCACTTACAAGCGATTAGCAGACTACATCCTATTCAATGTACTAGACAGATCTCAACCACTTCACCCGGCATCGTGGGCTGTGTGCAGGTCCGGAGTGGCTTGAGGGGAATGTAGGAGAGGAAATAGAGGAGTGCTGCCAACTTAAATGTTTTCCAACTAAACCTGGTTGCTCTGAATAATAGTTTAGTTGGTTAAAATAACCATTAATATGGTTTAGAAAGCGGGAATTTCGCTCTGAATGATAGTTGGCATAGACAGCGAGAATTTCGCTGGGTTTTAAGTTCTGTATAGGAGAAATCCAATTTTTTACACGCTAATGATTTTAAATATTTTCTATTAATTTTCTTTTTAGAAGTGTTACTGAGAGGTGGCAATCTGTTTAAATATTATTTTTCGTGATAACGGTCCTCAATGTAATAAAAGTAATTTGTGTCAGGTGTTCAGTTAAGTTTTTGGGAAGAAAATTTTGAACTGTTGGCAGAACTGATGAAAGAGGAAGCGAAAATCCTATAGGCCTACACAATTGCTTACTTTAGCATTTGACATTATGTTTATGTTGTTTCATGTATTTCGTCGATACACAACAAAAACGAGTTGTTACGGAAATGACGATTTTAAAACATTAGAGAATTTTTTTTTTTTCGAAATGAAAATATTGTGTTAAACTTAAATTTATAGATACGCTATAAAACGCACATTACGCAAATATTGGAAAAATAAGCTGCAACTATTAAAACATTTACCGTATTTTATAACAAACGTTAAATTAGTTCAATAAACAATGAATGTATCACTTGAAAGTCATCACACAATTTATAAACAAAAGATGCACAAAATAAATAATTTAGCTATTTTATAATTATATACTAACCCTGCACGACACAAAATTATTTGGTTTAGACAATACAAAATTTCTTACTACTTTTGCGTATATTAATAAAAATATTCACAGTTTTTCTCAAATATTTTGAACGTTAGTATCACACGTGGGAGAGATCGTCGCCACATTGAATACTTGTATTTTGTCATAACATATATTTTGAGTAATTTAAGGAACTTTAATCTAACTGCCGAGTAGAATACATGTTGATAGAATTCTAGACGTTATACTTCTGTGATTGCCGTTACTATTGTAACTTATGTAACTGCAGTTAAGAAAGTATCAAGATTTTTCTAATTGCAGTTAGATATGTAACAACTTACATCAGTAAAGGCTGAGAGATATTTAGGTTTCAGCAGCCATACTGAGTTTTATGTTTCGCTTTTATGGAATCCTGAGAAGAAAAATGTGGAATTGGAGATTGTACCTCGCATTCTATTTGCCGTGCGCTACAGAACAGTATAAGCATGGACAGTTGAATATTTAACTCGTAATTAGGGCTACAATCAGCCCAACAATTTTTAAAAAAGTATTCTCAAGAGGGCGAAGTAGATAAATAAGCATTGAATTCTACAATTGAAATCTACACGTTTTTGAAAATCAATATCGAACAATTACAAAACGGCAATCCTTGGTAATTATATTTGCCAACTTTACGGGCAAACATTTACCCGGAATGATCTAGAGCCCGGTAATTTTCGCGAAAAGAATTTTGCAGCACTTTGTTTCAGTGCCTTACGTGCGCACCTGCATCTCTGCTATGTGGTCAGTGATTGGATGCCGTAACACCCAGCGTCTGGAGGTTAAACCCGCATATCACAGACGTGATGTGTGGCAGTTATCGGTGTACTGATTGGCACAGTCAAATGAATAACAACTCTGCACAAAAACACTCTGTCAATAGCCATGAAGTTGAACTGCAGGTGTGCACGCAAGACACTGAAACAAAGTGGGGCAAAAATCTTTTCGCGAAAACTACCGGGCCCTATTACATTAAGCGTGATCTTTTGCGCTGCAATTAAATTTACGAGATTTCGGCGTCAGAGATTGTTCTTATGGTATACGTTACTCGAGAAATATTCTTGCTCAGAAAGTTGGCCAAATAATTGTCTGGGACTGCTGTTTTTTTTATTTTTGCAAATTACCTTCGAGAAACCTACAATTCTGAACTAATGCTTTTATCGATGAATTATACGTCACGCACTATGTATTAACTCTTTGACTGACTGCAGCCTAAGTGTAAGTTAAATTATCAGTTGTGATATCTTTACTGTAGCGCAATGTAAATATATATTTGCGGTATAGTCGCAAATTCCACGTTCTTCTTCTCAGAATTTTATTTATAGCGAAAAATAAAATAATCAGGGGTAAGGAATGCAACCGATCGTTAAAATCCTGTGCAGCTGGTTGATGAACTGCAGTGCAGCGTGTTAGCAGATCGTTTATACTACTCAATGTGGGTTCGATATCTTTATCTGCGGAAGTAAAACACAACTATAGGCTGTTCGAAATAAACTCAGCACTGCTTACAATTGAGGACTTAACATTCGAAAGGGGCTAAGTACCATTTTCGACAAAAACGAGTTTGATACACCGAAAGGTGCCAAAAACATTAGGTCGACGACATACCTAAAGTGCTGTCTCCTAGTGATATTCATGCGCGCCGTACATAAGCACAATTAGATGGTTGGAGTAACATCAACGCATTTTAGTTCATTAATAAAATATGTATTGATGTTCACAAGTGTATTGTATTAATTACTGTTCGATTGCTCCTATTTACTACTTTCCTGTTGTAAAAAAAATATGTGATCGTATTTGGATAGTTCCTTGTTCATTTGTTTGTCGCAATATACTGTTTTCGTCATTATCTAGAAACTTTCATTTTTGCACTTAGCCCCTTATGTATGTTAAGTCCTCAACTTTCTGTGAGCCCAAATGTTTCTACCTATACCATTTTAAATACGAAGACTTCCTTGAAACAAAAAACCTTTCTTCTATAGCCCCAATAAATACATTTGTTTAATTACTGCATTATATGCATTGGGAAGTGCTCACTTTAAGGTGAACCGCATATATAATTATGCTTGTCTATTTTGTTTTCTAGATATGCTTATAAACACGGTTTCTGGGCTCCTCAGAACGGCAAAAAACGTTATTTTTATACAGCTGTGACGTAAAAAATACCATCCGGGATCGTAACGCACACGCTGGGCTATACTTTGCATTGTAAAAAAAAGTAGTATGGTCACCACTTAAAGTCCCATTAGGAAAAAAAAACCAACGACCAAAACACTACGCAGTTTTCGTCCCTCGACCATAAAGGCGATACAGTTGTTGACACACGAGCCAGTCTAGACCTTATCATCTGCCTGCTTCCTTACCTCAGACGCGGCATCTAGCGCCTGCAGTATAGGACTCTACTATTTTGTAAGCGTGCAGATAAGTAAGCCTTGCTCTCGTAACAGCATGTAGTGACTACGCTGGCAGTTACGTAAAGGAGGCTGAAGTACACGATACCCCAGCTTCTCATGGTCAGCAGATACGAAGACCTCATAAACAAAGACCGGGCCTCGTCATTGGCACAAGAAGCCTTCCAGCTGCCAGTCAGGAAGGTCGACTCCGTATCTGGACAGCTGCCCGTATACCTACAGGTAAACACCTCTCTCCTAAATAAAGGCTCGTACTTTAAGGGTGTTCAAGCGTTCAAATCATAATTGTATATTTTTATGAAATAGCGTTCGTTTTGTAAACTATACTTATGAGTACAGTTTCCTCTTAGAAAACAATTTTAGTTCTCGTAGTTTTCTCATAACAGTGCGTCAAGGTCAACATTTGATTGTTACGCTGCCAAGAAAATAGTGAAAACCAACTGACCTACTTAAATGAAATAATTCACTGTGAATCTACATCCCATGAGCTATGCAATAAAACATTTGAAATCCCACTACGTAATGTTCTGAATTTTCAAAGAAAATCGCTGAAGTACAGAAAGAATTACAAATTAAATATTTTTTTAACACTGAATAAATTCAAGGGATGTTTTTCAATGTTTTATTACGTAGCCCATGGCATGTTATTCCACTGTGAATTATTTCACTTGCGCACGTCAATTGGTTTTCACTATTTGTATGGTAGAAGAACATGCAAATTTTTACTTTGACGCACCGTTACTTAAAAAAGCTATGAGAGCTAAAATTGTTTCGTAAGAGGAAACTTCACTCACAAATATCGTCTACAAAACTAGCACTATTTCATAAGAATATAAAATTATGATTTTATTTCACTTGAACGCCCTTAAGAGTTCATTCCCAATTATAAAACATAAGCACAGGAAATATAACATTACTGTAGAAACTATGCATGAACAGAAGTCTTGGGCAAAATTGTTTCACAATTGAATTCTTACTGTAATGTTTAGCCAATGAAAGTTTTTCGATTAATCAGAAACATTAGTTGCTGTGTAGTATACAACCACAGATCATTTAAACATATTAGAAGTGGAATCGTATCTGGAGATAATAGGAAATACAGAAACAAAATCCCAATAAACTCAAACTGCAAGGTGTAAAACATTATTTACAATAGAGAAACATCGTTTTTAACATTACAAATTGTAATTCTAGCTTCTTTTATGCTCGTGTCTTCTATAAGTTAAACCAACATGTCGGAAATTTAAGTAAAATCCTTTGCTGAGATTGGTTGCTGTCCAATACGTCCACACAAGAAATAAATGACTAATATTTCCTATGTCAGCGTCTCTATGCACACGGCCACTTTCTTGCAGTTGTGAATCAGTACGAAAACAAAACACAGCGGTTAATTCTTGTGCTAACGGCCCATGTTTTATGCTTACGTATCTGTATTAAATTGTGAGCCCACCTTAAGCTAGGTTTTGTTTCACAGGTGACAAGCACCGCAAATACCAAGGCTGTGTTCAATTTCTGTACAGTGTGCCTTTGTGGCTTTTCCGTTACGTAAGCCTTTGTAACCCTTATAACTCCTAAATAAAAGTATAAGGTACCAGACGTTTGTTAAAATACAGACAACAATCCAGTTTAGTTGTTATGCTGATGTGAACTGTTCCTATATGTCGTTCACGATAAAGTGAGCACTTCTGAAGACCTGGTTACTTTACTATATTCAGTTAATTTATAGTTTACTGCCACTTTTTAATATAAAAAACAGCCAGACTAACAAAATGTATACATTGTACTTAAAAGTTATCGTCTGAGCACACAGTGAATATTTCTTAAAATCATTTTTCTAGACAAGTTGGTCGTCAAAAGTGCCAACTTAAACGTGAACCATCTATACAATAATCTGCTCTGTAGAAATAACAGTATAGTCTGTAAAATGAAGAAAGTACTTTGCTCCTTCTGTAACTATCTTCACAATCATTATTCTAACATTTGTATGGTTTCTACGACCATGTTTTATTGTAGTGAAGAAGTGTACGTAGGGCTTGAGAAAGGTAAGTGACTCATTTCCTTAGCTGAAGGGGACATTCCATGTTGCGTATGTGTCCTTGCTGTGAATTAGAACAATGTCACGTGTGACGTCACGTCCGTGATGAATTGATTCTAACCTTGAAATCTGGTGGAGGTCGTTAGTTAGTCAAACAAAACACAGCCTTAACTTTCAATGTATTTACTAACCCCTAACAAAATCTTCCATGGATTCAATTCAGCGCACACCACGCGATTCCTGGGCTAAATCGGAGACGAAAATGTTTGTATCAGAATGTTGCACGACATTTTACTTGCAATGTGGCAACATTGCACAGACAAGTTCCATTATGCGCTCCACGTCAAGGTATAGACTGTTCACGATAAACTGAGCACTGCTTCTTTGTTTTCTTTCAGTCTTTTTTGCAGCCACCTTATCTAGTTTTGATATGAATGCTTCTAAGTATCCATAAACCGGTGTGAAAGTTTCACTGAGCTCTAAACTCAACATATATGCACCTAATAAAATATTTTTCTTATTTATTATACGTTTTAGTGAGTGCTCAGTTTACAGTGAACAGTATATATTATCGATACATCAAGTAAACGTATAATACGCAAGTCAGGTCAGTAGTAGTAAGATAAGTTAGGTATATGTGTGGAGCGCAAGAGTGGACTAACTACAATGCTATGTTGCGACATTGTGCAAGTAAGCTATCATAGTACATTTTTGCCGCAAATATTTTCGTCTCTAATTTAGTCCAGGATTCACACAGTGTACTTATTTTGAGTTTTTTCTGGACATTCTATATATATCACTTGGCATTTTAAATAGCCTACACCAAAGTAACTTATACTAACCACATTTGACATAGACGAGGAGACCAGATAAGGCCTGCACAAAACGGCGTAGAGAACAGTGTGGCCTTGCGTTAGCATTATTTCAAATAATTACGTAGCAGAAATCCAGTTGGCTGCGGGCTACTTGTTGTGTAACTGTAGTCTGACGAAGAATTAGGTATACATCGGGAATGTCTTTAAATTTATTAGTATGCACAGCGGTTACGAGAGAGAATTCAGTACAAAAGTAGCACTTTTCTGGACAGAACTTACCGAAAGTATTCGATTTTAGGGATTACGCTTATTATGTTGTTGTTGGCAATAGGTATTACTGCGGCTTGTAATTCTTTCTTATTTTTTACTGAATCGTTTTAACTTAAAAATTAACTGCTACACGCGAATCACGAATGCAATTGCATTTTCACGTAAAAAAAACTTACTTTTTAATTATTTTATGATTTACACAGTCATTTTAATAGATATATGTATAAATGTTATTTAACTAGCATTAAATACTGCTACTTAGTTTTACAACAAAACATATTTAAGGTTTAATACTTGTCGATATATTGTGGTTTCGCGCTTAATTTTTTTTTTTTTTTTAACGTAATTCACAATTTTTGGCGTGGCTAATTTAGGTATTAAATTTTTTTAGGTCTGTAATTTAGTGTTTAACGTAGTAATTTCAAGAAATGGCAATCGATATGTGTTTATGAATTGTATTGTCTTGTTAGTCTTGTTAATTACGACTGCTCTGCACCGAAAAATTCGTAAATTTTATGTCTACCAAACATTGTTCAACTGTTACACAGTATATTAATTGTAATTTCTCACATATTGAAATATTTTTCGAATCAATAGTTATCGTAGAAGCGCACGTCAAGGTATCGATTTGACCATTTTCGCTATTTACGCAAAGTATAACTTATTCAAGCGATATGAATGAAATATTTTGAGTGAAAGTAAATGTATTAGGCTACAGAATGACATATTTGTAATTTAACGTAAAAATTGTTTCTGTTAAAAAATAATTCTTTAGTGTAGCAAAATTTTTGCCTGTCTTTGTACTTATAATTTTAAAACCAATATTTTTACGTGAAATAAGAAAGATGTCATTTTGTAGCTTAATACGTTTACTTTTACTCTTAAATAATTTTGTTCGTACCGTTTGAATAGATTTTTTGGGTGAGTAGTACTCACATCGCTATTTTAACATGCGCTGGTACAATAACTATGAAACCTAAAAGTATTTTATTTGTGTAAGAGCTATAGGCAGTGTTTGGTATGATTATAAAATTGCGAATTTTTTGATATAGAACGCTTTATAGTGTAAGAGAATGCGAAAGTATTAATTCTACCACGAATAAAGTCACCAAATAGTAATAATAATAACAGTTGTTCTGTGTGTTGTTATTTTTCAGTGACTCAGAAAATTTCGTTCATAATAACGTATATCCTAGGAGATCAGAATACATGGCGTGTCTAGCAATGAGTGGGTGGGGGACGAGGCAAACACGTTCAACTAGAAATTATTTAAGGATAATTGACCTAAGTCCTACCAAAATTCAATAACATAATAATATAATTATAGATATTTACTTTAAAATGACCAACTTCCAAGTGGTTCCAAATTTTTAATGCTTACAACATATAAAGATGGCTATCAAAATTGTGAAAAATATTATCTAAAATAAATTTTAACAATCCTACCAGTTGTACGCACACATTAAAAATTTACATGAATAAACGGAAAAATGCCACTATTTTGCACCTTGAAATTGAAATTTTTCTGGGTGAGGGCTCCTGGATCCCACGCCCCCATTTTTAAAAAGGTGATCGACATATCGGTCACTGGACATACATACTTTCCACCTTCCCTCTCCCCCATAAAAATAGACTAACTGCCACTTTCGCCCGTGTCAGAGTACAATAATTTTTATGCGTAATACGGCACCGTTATATTTACATGTCCATGTTACACGATGTATATTCCAGTTAGGTAACGGGCGGACCAAAGATGTTAGCAGGGTCCAGATGGCGCATGTCGCCAGGAATTGTAACAAAACAAACGCTTGACGTGGCTATGGACAATATGGCCGACTAATTAAATACTTGAGGAAATATTAGTTAGGAGGTGTGTAAACAGGGCTAAATATATAGAGAGATCAACATAAAACATCAATTAAAGAGCATAATACATTCATTTACCGTAAAAATATCAGTGTGATGTGTACTTTTGAGGTTAAAGCAGTATGGCAGCTGGCTAATATCAGCTGACTACCTCTCCCCCTCTTGGCAACACTCCCCTCGCACACATCTAGACCTTATGCTACCTCCGTGGGGCGGACGAAACACCTGCAGGAGAGTGAGTTCTACTCCTCACTCAGTGTTACCAAGTTCCGGTTTATTTGTGGGCCGCACTGTAGTTTTAATAGCAGTGCTGACCTTGTAACATCCAGCCATTTGCATCACGCACGACAAGAGCACAAATAGTCTGTTCACAACAAATAACACTTTACCCGACTGTCTTGTCAAAAATAACAATTTTTATAATATCATGTTACTATGGTCTTATGTGTTTATATTACTGTTTAATGGCGATCTAGAGAGAAAAATCGTAACTTTATGTTTGTGTTAAATCACGGGGGTAGCATAAGGTCTGAATGTTGGCCAAGGGAGTAAAAAAACCAAGAGGGGGGAGAGGTAGCCACCAAATTTGCCAGCTACCATACTGCTTTAACCTCAAAAGTGCACATCAGACTGTTAGTTTTATGGTAAATTAATGTATTACGCTCTTAAATTGATGTTTTAGGTTGAAAACTATATATTTTAGCCCTGTTTACACACTTCCTAACTAATATTTCCTCAATTTTTTAATTAGTCAGTCATATTGATACCAGCCACGTCAAGCGTTTGTTTGGTTACAATTACCGGCGACGTGCTACATCTGGACCCTTCTAACGTCTTTGTGTTAAATAGTGTTAGTTTTGTGGACGTTACATAGAGGTACATTTTCCTTTTACAGAAAAAAAAAGCTCAGCCAGTTATCCCATAATGGCATTTCAAAGTCAACATTTGCATGTTTTTACTTCATACACCCCCTGGAAACCAACCAACATAAAGAAACGAAATAATTCACAACGAAAGTACATTACAACGGTCTAGATATTTAAGCATATAAATACCTGATAAAATATGTTTGTAATTAAAACAATTTTCAAACTTTTCCAGAAACAAAACAAGTTCCAAATTTCAGAATTTGTTTTAATTTAAAACATTTTAAATGGGTTTTTATATACACAGCTCTAGCCCCTGACATGTAATTAGTTTCACTGTGAATTTTTTCGTTTCGCTATGTTAATTGGTTTACGGTGGTGTATGAAGTTAAAACATGTAAACTTTGACTCTGAAATAACTTTACGGGAAAAATGGCTGAGCTAAATTTATTTGCAAGAGAAACATTTACTTCCAGGTAACGTCAGCAAAACGACCACTTTTTCGTACAAATATAAAATTATGATTCTGTTCCCCTCCTGGAAAACCCTTAAGGGGGATTGATCCCTGTCAGATCGGTTTTACGGTTTTCTTATAAATCAGGGAATATACACATTGTTTTGCTTTTTTCACGCTGACAAGGAATAGCATATTGTTTCATTCACCTTTTGGAATCCATATAGCATTGTTTCTGTTAATTTTGTGGCCTCTGTAATCGCTCTCGTAAATAAAGCAATTTTACATTTTCAGCTGTTTCCCGTTGCAAAATAATGAATATATTATGGTTCCAGCAATTACAGAAAACCGATTAAGTTTGTATCTATGTCCTGTCGTGACAAAAATTTTGATACATCGACTGGAATAGAAGTTATCGAGAAAAAAACTGATAAATCCAAGGTGGTTGGGATCAGTACCCCTTAAATACTCTTAACTCTATTCAGTGAGGTATTTACTGATGTCTTATAAGCACGGACATATTTCGTGTACAAGAAAGCAAACATCAGACGTGTACACGAAAGTTAACACTTGCTGGAGTACTAGCTAGTTCAAGACACCAAACTGAGAGCTCAGTATACAAGGTCAACATGATTTTACAAGCAGGTGCACACCTTAAAAATACTGACTGTATATTTCGAAGCTAACACTGGAGCTGTTGGAAGTAATTCACACAAAATGTACTGTGTATACTACAATATATGTAAATCAAAGGTAAAAATGGCAGTACAATCAGTGTTGGTTCTCTGACACAGGCTCCTAGTTTAGGTGCCTGGCGCCCTTGGTAGATTAAAATTAATCACTCCTCACTAAAGTTATGCAAAAAATTTTGAAAAATTAGCTGTTGTGCATATTTTTCTTTAAGAATGTGTGTGCAAGAAATATATAAAATTTAGAAAAAAAACGTAATTTATCAAGTAAATATTTTTATTTAAAGTAAAAATAATAGTTCTTGCGAGTTGCGCCTCTTCCCGATTGCCGCCCAGGGAAATTGTCCAGCCTGCCCAGTTATAACAAGGGGCCTGCTCTGACATAATGCATAATCAGCCAATATTTCTTAGATTCTATCATTAGAGACTGATAGTTTTCGCGAACACACAGATTTGTGCATCAACTTGTTTAAATGTCTTATATGCAGTTCTTCTTTGTGGCCGATGTTCAGACGTTTTTAACCCTCACAGTCCCGGGGCTCTAACCGCTAATAACAGACGTGTGGAGTCGTAGTAACCTCGTTCTGATTGGCACAGTCAAATAACTGACACCTCTACACAAAGACAAGCTGCCAATAACCACGAAGCAGAGCTGCAGATAAGTTAGGTACTGAAAAAACTGGTGCAAAAATCTTCTCTCGGAAACTACCGTATCCTATGTCATTCACCCCAACATTACTGGGTTTAAAAACTTCACCTTCTGTAAGCGCTGCTTTTGTTTGAAAACATTTGCGCCAACATATATTAGGCCTACGTTTTTATTTAAGTTTGTCTTTTATTAGGTAATATAACGTAAAATTATTCCGTACTATCACATACCAGCAATGTTATAAGTCCTTGTATACTATCTACTAGTATGTTAAGTGGTCATTTACACAAACAAGTTTGCTATAAGTTGAGGAGGACAACTGGTTTGCCTTTCTGTACAATAATATAGCCTGCCTGTGCTTACTACGTTCATTTATATGCTTTTGTTAAGGTCAAGCTCTTTAGTGTCAGCTGTTCTTGCGATAATTATTTTTTAAGCTTAAACGAGAGCAGATATAAAACATATGTTTGGCAGTTTTGTTTAAAACGATTTTTTTCGTAATACGTAATTTTTTCAAAGCAAGAAATTATACAGTTTAGACTAAAAATTCAACTAACCATAATTTTTTTAATTACATAATTAGCTATAACCATAGTATTTACTGCCTTGAAAAAAAAACCAGTCAACATGGAGAAGACGATTTAAAACAAAACTGCCAGACATATTTTCCATATCTGCTCTCGTTTAGTCGTTAAAAATTAATATAGCTATAAAAGTAGAAGGCAGCGCCCAGGCACAAAGCAATACTAGTAATTGGCATGTTTAATTAAATTATATGGAACTCAGTACCGGTTTAACCAACGTATACACAACACCTTATTTTTATGTACATCTCAGTGCGACACACATTGCTTTAGCATATTTTATGTTGTTTTTTTTTCAATGCCCTAACAACTTGTGCACATAAGTACGTGCATGTCCATAAACAATCGGAAACACAAAATCATCATAGTATTCATGTATATAGTAATATTTTTCTCGCCTCTGTGCATCAAATGTTTTTCGCCCGAAAGTGATATCATCAAAGATGACTGACTGGATCCCACTGGATTAGTTTGAACATGTTTTTGTACTTATCCTGATGTTGTCAAGATTTCCATGTAGGCAGGGCTCTTAACAAGTGTCGGAAACATAAAAATCGGTTGAACCAAGGAAAAAAATAACAAGTTTTAAATGCCCATGTTATCATAAATAGCCTAAATTTGTTCCTGCGCGTTACGGTGCCAACCCGACCGAGCCTGTTTTTGTGGCCTCAGGCATAGTTAAAATAACCATAATTATCGCTCTCAGTCTCTGCCACAATTCCGAGCATACTCTTCACATACACACACACACACACTTTTCGTAGGACAGTTAATATTATTCGCTTATATCGTGTCGGTTACTCAATCACCTAGGTGGACACATTTTTTATTGTTCTAAGAGTACCGTTAACTGTGATTATTGTTTTCGTATTCTTAATGTACTCAAATTACGAATACCGTGAAACGTATAGAAAAAAAATATATTTTATAATAGAATATGTTACATAGTTATTGTAGAACGAACTTACAACAGACGTCTTTTTGTGGTTGAAATTATGTCAAATTAAGTAGACGAGGTGGTTCGGCAGTTTAGTTGACACTGTTGTTTGAATGGCACAAAGAACTGTTTGCTAGTGTTTGCCGTATTTGGCGACACAAGTTGGTATGTTAGGTATACGGTTCGCAGCTAAAAGTAATTACCTTTTACACGATGATTAACAAACTTTTTCCTTGTTTCACTGATCCAAAAAGACAATAATATTTTCTGTACAGGAAACAATGGTGAAATCCATAGCGAGCAATCTTACATAGGTTAACCATTCACTTGCAGCTAAAGTACTATTTTTTCCAACAACAAAATATTAATACTCTTTGAAAATTTCTGACCTAATACATCTAACTTTGATAAGTAACGTGCATTTTTGCAATAGCTAGGGCTAGGAAACATTCGCGAGTTCAATGACCTGCATGCTAGAATCGAATGTCCTATTCGTTCATTGTCTGCTGTTTGAATGAGTAGCAGGTAATGGACAAATGGTAGGCCTTCGGTATACACAGGATAATGGATTCTAGTATTTTGGTCGTTGAACTCGCGAAATATTCCTAGCCCTAGCAATAGCTCGTAGATCGTTTTGTTACGAACGCTTGTGATCAGTCCGTTAACAGAATGAACTGCGATAATAGATACATAATTTCAAATGCTTTTCCTCAGACCTCGTAAAGCGGATAACTTGGAAACACTAATAATTATAAATAAACAAATGATGTATTGGGAGCTCGCATGTAACATGCATGCAACATACTCTCATACACTTACTGGAACTACATCATATGAAACTTCAATCCTCTTAACTTCAGTTTCGAGTACAGGTGTGCGAGTGTGAATTCATACATATTCTGTAAGGTTTGGTACACAGCATCAAGCGCGTTGTGCGACTGAAGTGTTTTCACGATTAAAAACTTAGCAGCAAGAAGTAGACTATCCATACTTATCTACTCAATTCCTTACTTGGTTCGTTCATAAACGTCGATTGAGATTTCATAACATAATTCTGCAGCTAAACGTCTGTGTTGTGTACGCACTGTCACAGTTTACTTACATGATTCAGTACATAAAGAAAAAAATATGTGTGATGTTAGTTGTTGTATTCCATAAGTAATAACTGTAAAATTGGTGAAAACTATTTCAGTACAAGAAATACACTTTGTTGCCAAATAAGTGAATCTGTCTCGTATTTTTTTAGGTTTTGAAACATCCAACGGTCGTGTGTTCAATGGGAAACACGAATTTATTTATATTTAAATGCCATGGCAACCCTACTTGCATACTTCAGATGCGCGGTGACTGAACTGTGCATTGCGCATGGGCGTGAATATACACTACGATGAAAAACAGGACGGGCTTTGTCTGTGAAATTAAAGACGGAATCCTGTCTGAAACAAGCGCAGTGCTGTTTGTACTGAATTAGGCACGGAATTCGATGTTGAATTATTGATAGTATGTACCGGACTTTAAGAAGTAATCCCTAGGCTTGAAAAATTAATTGAGCACAATGGTGTTGCTACTGTTTACCTATATTAGATAGGAACGCAATTTGAATTTTCTATCTCTGAGTCACGATCGTAGAACTACAGGTCTGGACACTCGCCTACCTACCATTGTATTTTGCTTGGCCCCCTTGTTTGGCTGCAGTTCTCCAAGTTACCGGGAGTGTTGTGCGTCTTTGGCGCCGCAGTCAGGGTGGTCGGGATCAAACTCCGCCCACCTTTTCCCAGTGTTTACATTATAAAGTAAATAAAGATTGCTGGAGCCATGCTTTACGATTGTGAGCGAAGGAAGTATTTCATAAATTGATAAAAAAAATACGTTTTGATAAATTGTTTATCTTTATAATGTAAACACTGGAAAAAAATGGGAGGGAAGTGGGTGGAGTTTGAGCTTGACCGCCCTGATTGCAGCTCCAGAGACGAACAACACTTTCTGTAACTTGGTGAACTGCAGCCAAACAACAAGGGGGTCAAGTTTCCAGGCGAGTGTCCAGACCTGTTCTTCTACGGCCGTGGTCAGGTTATACAAATTTGTGAACGAAACTGTTTTTGTGCGGGCACACGTCATTGCTAGCGAATGTGGCAGTGTCGTAGAAAATCCCCACAATAAACAAAAAAAAAAAATCAGTATTATGCTTTGTCTACAAAAATATAACATAAAAATTCGACAAAAATACTAAGCAGCGTCTAAAAAATTAACATATAATATGTACGAAAAATGGCGACAAAATGTACGAGGACAACGATAAAAACACAATGACAAGAGACTCGACCGGATGTGAACACAGACGTAGCTACAAAGAAAGAAACAGACGAAAAACTTCAGGCTGTCTTCGACAACAAATGCAACTTTTTCGGGAATTGAGATTTGTTTCTGGCTCGGGAAAACAAACTTATATGGGAAACACGCTAACTTATAGCTCCGTTAACGACAGTGCAGCTGCCTACTGATTGGTCGCTGAGCTCAAGGGCGCCCATATAAAAAGGGGGGGGGGGGCAAGATTGGGCCTGAGCCCTCTAATCGACGTTCCACAACGTTTTTATACATGTTTTTAAAGAACGTATAGCAAACTATTTACCGTTTGATAAGTTTCGTAATCGAAGCGGTTTCGTGTGTCGAAATATGCCAGTGGCTGCAAATTTATACACAGACTATATCCGTTCTTATTGACGTAAACATATATTATGATCTTGGTCCCCTCTTACAATATATAAGATGGGTGCCCTTGAGCTTGTAATGGGTTTATATACGCAGTGAGTAGTGAATCATGTGTATTATTTTATATTTAGTTGAGCAATATTTTCTGCAAAAATTAATTGTATCTATTTAAATTAAACGAATAAAAAATTCTTTAGTTCAGTATTTTCTTCGCTGATTACGTTACTGTTGCTGACAACAAAAGCCATTAATTTGCTTTCCTTTTTGCTAAAAAAAAAAATAAAAATAAAAAAATAAAAAAATTCAAAGATACTTTTAGGAGTAAGGAAACTGCGATCAAAATTAAAATATACTACGCTGTACATCCACGCACAAAAAAAAAACTGCCTTTAAGATTGTGTGATTTAAAAAGAAAAATATCTTCTCGGATATTTACATTCGTACGTGCACAGTAAATTAACAAACATCGCAAAAGATAATCATCATTCATCACTCTCGAGGTGTTGAATGAAGCAAAGGGAGAAGAGGAGATGGAAAGTAAGACAGCAAAAGAAGGTTGCGTACAACTGCGAGCAGATCCGCAAGATAGCGCGGGCAGTCGAAAGGGCATAAAAAGGCAGATGAAGTGAATTTTCACGTGAACAAACAGCACAAGAAATGAGGAAATCCCGGGCAGAATGCATGATTCCGGTAAGAAACTATAGACAAACTCATGCGCGCGCTGCAGCAGAGGATACAAAAGTAAAAAATAAATTCGACTAAAGAATGCAGTGTACAGCATCGCACATGCAGCTAGAGAAAAAACGTCACTGAAGCTCGGATTGGCGCGGCTTAGGCTAACACTACAAGGAAAGATTATCTGTAACCAGGTGTTAAACTTAGCGAAATAGCATTTAAAAATAAATCATAATTTTAGTACAAACTACCATTAACACAGTGTGAACGAAGGTAATATAAATTTAAATGTTAGTTAAATGGGCCAAATTAAGAAAATACAGACATAGAAACTTATCTTATTTAAGTAGGGTGATAGTTTGCTGCTGCACAAAGTATATGTGACATATTTCGCACTGCTGTTGCAGCAATGATTCTGACGGTTGTCCTTGGCTTGTGCGTCTTGTACCTCATCTATGCGTGTTTCCCCAAGAAGCCCAACAACTTTCCACCAGGTGAGTAGAATTATTGATTGAAATGACGTGAGAAATGCAGAAAAAATAGTAAAACTTTCCATTGAGTGAAATTGAACCAGGTCACATTTTCATTTCAGTAGCGAGAGATTAAATATGGTCTTGTACTAACAGTGACCGTATCATTTGCTACTGATAACCTTATTTTGTTCAATATTTTAGAATTACGTAAGTTTGTGTCAGGGTTATCAGTCTTCAACTCAATTCCAGTATATAGCTAGTCATCCAATCATGACTTAATATTATTTTTTTAAATTTAAGTTACTTTACGTTTGGCACAAAGAGAGTGTTTTTTTATTTAGAACGTTTTAAAATGGGAAATGCCGAACGTTTATAAACTAGCTATTTTAAGTTTTGCTCATGGTTGTAAATTGTATTAATTCCACGAATGGTGCAATAAAGTTATACACTTACATTAAAGATTGGACTGTAAGGAAAAAATGCTTACAATGAGTAATATTACTCCTGCATTTAAATTTCTTGCTTAATTAATACGCTGTGTGCTGTAGTATTTTGCAATTTATAAACGACAAGGCACCATTAATTCAGTATGTCATCCTTATTTTTATAAGATGTTCATAGTTAAGTAAACATGTTTTTAGACAAAGATAAAATATCCTCTGTTGGCTAATTTCTCTCTTCAACCACACATTACCATAACATTTGAACGTAGCAGTCAAACAAAGTGTTTCGTAGTTTTGGTTAGTTAACTTCTGAGGCTACGGTAAAATGTATATTTATTATTCCTTAGTACATGTTTGGAGCTCGTTAAAAACGCTTACTATAGTCTGAAAAGCATTTAACATTATCTATAATGCTTGGTAAACAGAATTTTTTTGGAAATAATAAATAAATATATATTAGGTAGATAACCCGAAAGCAGGGTATAGGCGGTTCGGGATAGAGAGAGCACTCATAAAAGTCCTGCTAAAGTTCTATTTCCAGCCAATTCGTATCTTTCCGCGCGTAACGGCTAACGACGGGAAATGTCTAACCTCTCTGGACACGTCACTTGATGTTTGCGCGCGTAAGATGAATTGTGCAGTCGGTACGTACACATATAAGTTAATTTTAAAAAAAAAGTATTTATGTAAAATGCAATTAAGTCGATTTCGATTGATTTTGTTTCAGTATTGTTGCACTTAAACAGGAAAATGATGGGAACTATGTTGCGTAATTTCGCTGCCAACCATACAAGCAGTAAGGGGACTATAGTTAATGTTGATTTATATGCAGTAACGGCTAGTAATATTTTTCAAAGGTTAAATTGTTAGTGCTCACTTTATCCCGAACGACTTATATCAGATCCTGAGAGACAGGCTTTCAACCTGGAAGCTCGTAAACGCCTGCTGTTTTTTTTTTTTTTTTTTTTTTAGACAAGACCCTACATTGTTGCGGCGACGGAATGCAAGAGCGGGAGAAACGGAAGTACACGAGAAAACCCGACGGCCAACAGCAACAGCAACGTCCACCACGTTTCCCACATGCGAAAAACTGGCCTCCGTAGCTTTCTTGTTAGTCGCTGGTCTACAGTGTGAGAGGTCCTGGGTTCGAATACTGTCTCAGACATTGCTGCTGTGTTTTCCCTTCACCTCACTCTACCCTGATTGGCTTTTACGATTCCGTTGTTAAGGCTATCCAAGTGAGGAAAAATCGTAATTGTATATTTGTATGAAATGGTGTTAGTTTTGAAGACGTAACTTGGGAGTACATTTTCCTCTTACGAAAAAAAATATTAACCTCAGCGAGTTTTCCCATAACGGCATTTCGAAGTCAAAATTTGCAAGGTTTTAGTTCTTATAAGCCGTAAAAACCGATTAACATTTTGAATGGAAAAAAATTCACACTGAAATTACATGTCACGGGATACTGCTTGAAATGTCTTAAAGTCAATAACAAAATATTATGTTATACTATACAAACTTTGATTAAAAAAGCAAAAACATTCCAAATTTCATAATTTAAAAAAGAACATATTTTGTATTGGATAGATACTGAAAAATGTCACGCACTAGTCCTTGACATGTACGTACATTCAGTGAGAACTTTTATTTCATTATGTTCATTTGTTTTTGCGGTTTATAAGAACTAAAAACGTGCAAATTTTGACTTTGAACTGCCATTATGGGAAAACTGGCTGAGCTATTTTTTTTTCCGTAAGAGGAAAATTTATTCCCAAGTAACATCTAAGAAACTAATACAATTTCATACAAATATAAAATTATGATTGTTCTCCATACTTGAGCACCCTTAAAGGGCAGTAAAACATTCTCAACTTGCCTTTACCACATGAGAAAAATCTGGGGCCTGTCCTGCCGGGATTCGAGCCCGGATCCCCGTGTTTGGAGGCTAGTGGTCTGGCCACGACACCGCCACGGCCCTTGTTTGGCAAATGGATTGTTGAAGCCAGTATGGTTGTTTTCCTGCCAGGTCCACCTTGTCTGCCCGTCGTCGGCTCTGTGTTCTCCGTGCCGAGTAAACACGCCCACATTCGCATGATGGACTGGCGGAAGAAGTACGGGCCTGTAGTCGGCTTCATGTTCGGGTCTAGACCCACCGTGGCCGTCTGTGATCCCAAGTTAGTTCTGGAGGTGCTCAGAAGAGAGGAGTTCCAGCTGAGGCCAGATACGTTCTTCTTCCGCTCCAGGTCCTTCGGCAAGCGACTTGGTAATGAGGAATTTGTTATACCCAAGGTCACGCCACAGAATAATTGGGTGGTGTTCATACGTCAGTAGACTATGTGGCAGATGTAAGGCATCCAGCAAACATGCTGAAAGTCTTTCGGATTTGAAGCAAAACATATTTTAATCGTATGAAGTCAGTATTTATAACAACAGGGCGTAAGGCTAAAATATTTTTTCTAGAACTGACTCAGAGCTAAAGACTATTTTCTCATATGAAACAATTGGCATAGTGATGCTTAACACCGTTTAATCAGGAACACAGATTTTAAAAAGCTGGTAGAACGGACAAACTCAATCACATAGAGGTCAAAAACTTCCCATTTTGTTTAGGATGTTATTTAGAGTGCACCAAATACAAAACCTGGTACCAAGCTCTTGTACATTACTTTATATCATTTACAAGCAATGCTATTGGTTTCTGACGTATGAACAATACTACTAATATTGCAATTTGTTAATAACTTCTAGCAAACACAGACTAGTCTTACCAAAATACCATATTATTGCATCAGATGTCGGGCTTCATTACATTTGCTCGCAAGGTTTTGCCCCTGCGTCCACTGACAGAGTGTGATGTTAAATGCACAAAGGTTTACAACTGACTTCATTCTTTAAAAAGTGCACAATAACATTCTAGTGTGCTAGGACACTTATTCTAAATTATTCAAATAGAAATAATAACGGCCAGCTCATAGTGGATTCACACCATTCACATGAATTAGTTGAGTGGCTCAATTTTAAAACTAAAGGCAATCTACTAGCACACCTTGACATAATACAAAATCTATAGTAAAAACCACTTTGATTTCACCTACTGTGAATTTACTACAACCAACAGCACAGTTAATGTGAAATACTTCTGCCTAAATTAATCTATATAAAGTCGCAAATCCACAAAAGCAACCATTCATGACGCAGATTACAATTTTATTGTTACTTGATACGCACACACTGAATGTGGTGCAAAACTGAAACAGTTTGAACTACCCATAGGTTTGCGCCCCTGGGAAAATGCTACTAGCAATTTAAACCACTGCAACATAACTTACCTATCGTATTCCGTACTTTCCGCAGAGAACAAGCCCAATACGGGCCTCGATTGTTGTCAAACGATTCACCGAGTCAATGTTAGGGTCACCAACAGACGACTCAGCTAACATCGTAAAGCGCACAAGTAATAACCAAACCTTGACAGATGCAGTTTATGATGGAATCACATCGGCGCGATAGAGCGACACGACAAAAACGTCCGTTTTAAGGACGACACTAAAACCAACTCACTTACCAAATTGAAAAAATTCGCAGTGAATGACGATGTTGTAGACTACAAGTTCACCTATGTTAAACCACAAAATAAAACATTTTTGTATTTAAAAAATTATTGAATTTTTTAAATATTTATTTAAAATGTCAGCATATTTAATGTTTTCATTCTTTTTTTTTTTTATGTACGTGAGATGGTAGCCTGCGACGTCTTTATCCTTTATCGAGTGTGAAGTTTTTTGGTTTGGTATGTCATTTTGACTTTAACAAGCCATTGCGCGAAAACTACGAGGGATAAAATAATTTGATACGAAGAAAATTATCACATTTTGTGACTTAAATAGGAGAAAAAATATCTGGTACAAATAAAAAATAAAAGCATGGTGATGCAAATTGCTGTACATCGTGGCCTTAAATCATCCTGACTTTTTGAAAAAAAAAAAAAAAAAAAAAAAAAAAAAAAAAAAAAAAAAAAAAAAAAAAAAAAAAAAA